>PVHT021183560.1:2012188-2027048 GCA_004024745.2 Catagonus wagneri | reverse complement strand
CTTGGCTCAGAGTTTGACAAAGTTCTTGGATTGCTCTTGGGGGTGGGGGAGGGGTAGGTGGAACGGGGAGGGGCAGTGGAGGGGGGAGCCGGAGAAGAGGAGAACACTTGTAGGAGACTCGGGGTGGGGGGGCGGGGGAGACGGCTGCCCGCCGGATCTCCCGCCGCTGCAAAGTTCAATCCCAAGTGGGGGGTTGGGGTGGGAATTGAAGTTTGCCTCTGCGTCCCTGAAATTGCGCTCTCTCGCGAAGCCCTACGTCCGCGGAGATGGCATGCAGGGTGGGGGGAGAAACCGAAGCTGGGGGCCCCCCTGGCAGAAAGGGGAGGGGGCTAGAAATAGGTTGGGGGGGGTGCGGTGGCGGGGGCAGGAGGAACTCCTTGCAGATTAAGTGGATTTTTAGAAACTTTTTAAAGGATGTTGGGGATGGAAGGGGGGGCGCGGGTATAACTCCAGTAGCAAAAGCCTGTAGAGCGGGAGCAGAGGAGAGCTATTTTCATCTCCAGGGTTTCCAAAATAGAAGAGAAGGGGAGAGGGCGGGGCGGGGAGGAACCGGCTCAGGTCCACCTAGAAGAACGGATTTTTTTTCCTTTTTCTTTTACTTTTTTTTTTTTTTTAAGAAATGTTTTGAACTGCAGTAGCGGATGGAAAGCGGGGTGGGGGGGCTGTGTTCGAAGAGGCCAAGTGGTGGGGGGCTCACTCCCCCTCCCGCCGATCTGACAGCTCAGCGGGTTTCACAGAGCCCCTCTCTCTTTTCCTCTGTGCCCCCCCACCCCGCCCCCAGACTGCTGAATGAGAGCGAGAAGCGGCCCTTCGTGGAGGAGGCGGAGCGGCTGCGCGTGCAGCACAAGAAGGACCACCCGGATTACAAGTACCAGCCGCGGCGGAGAAAGTCGGTGAAGAACGGCCAGGCGGAGGCCGAGGAGGCCACCGAGCAAACGCACATCTCTCCCAACGCCATCTTCAAGGCGCTGCAGGCCGACTCGCCGCACTCCTCCTCGGGCATGAGCGAGGTGCACTCCCCCGGCGAGCACTCGGGTGAGTCTTCTCCCGGCCTCTAGGCCAAACCGCCACCGCCACCCCAGCCTGGCCCCGACTGGCACACCCCCAGACCACCATCTGATGGGTTCTGCTTAGGGACTTCGAGCTCCCGGGAAGGGAAACTCTAAGCCCTGCGCCTAGCCCCCCTCCCCTCCCGGCCCAAGGCCCCAGAAATAACGCTGAACACACACGCCCCGACTTAATCCCTGCATCCTAACAGATTAATTTTTATTGCGAGGTAAGGTGCCTTTACAGCTTTTCCAGGACCTCTCCCTTTTTCACTTTGTTCCCCCACCCCAAAAACACACACAGGGCCCTTCTACAAGTAGCAATTTGGTCTTCCGGACCCTCGGGGCCTCAGACCCTCCCCTGATAAAAGGAGACTGCCGAATGTGTACCGGCGGGTTAATCATTGGGCGACTTATCTTGGGTGCAGCGCGCCTCCCTCGCGAATACGGGACGCTGGAGCGGGGCGGGAGGGTCCTTGGAGGGTTCCTAAGACTAAAGCCTTGGCCCAGCCCTGGTTGATTTCCCTGTGCTTCTTCCTCTTTGCCTGCAGGGCAATCCCAGGGCCCACCAACGCCACCCACCACCCCCAAGACCGACGTGCAGCCGGGCAAGGCTGACCTGAAGCGAGAGGGGCGCCCCCTGCCAGAGGGGGGCAGACAGCCCCCCATCGATTTCCGCGACGTGGACATCGGCGAGCTGAGCAGCGACGTCATCTCCAACATCGAGACCTTCGACGTCAACGAGTTTGACCAGTACCTGCCGCCCAATGGCCACCCGGGGGTGCCGGCCACTCACGGCCCGGTCACCTACACGGGCAGCTACGGCATCAGCAGCACCGCGGCGCCCCCGGCGGGCGCGGGCCACGTGTGGATGTCCAAGCAGCAGGCGCCGCCGCCGCCGCCGCCCCCGCAGCAGCAGCCGCCGCCCGCCCCGCCGGCCCCGCAGGCGCCCCCGCAGCAGCCGCAGGCGCCGCCGCAGCAGCCGCAGGCGCCGCCGCAGCAGCCGCAGGCGCACACGCTGACCACGCTGAGCAGCGAGCCGGGCCAGTCCCAGCGAACGCACATCAAGACGGAGCAGCTGAGTCCCAGCCACTACAGCGAGCAGCAGCAGCACTCGCCGCAGCAGATCGCCTACAGCCCCTTCAACCTCCCGCACTACAGCCCCTCCTACCCGCCCATCACCCGCTCGCAGTACGACTACACAGACCACCAGAACTCCGGCTCCTACTACAGCCACGCGGCGGGCCAGGGCTCCGGCCTCTACTCCACCTTCACCTACATGAACCCGGCGCAGAGGCCCATGTACACCCCCATCGCCGACACCTCCGGGGTCCCCTCCATCCCGCAGACCCACAGCCCCCAGCACTGGGAACAGCCCGTCTACACACAGCTCACCAGACCTTGAGGAGACCTTAGACAAAAAGTGATGATGGCCGTGATGATCATAACAAATAACCGAAGAAACACCGCAACCAACCAGAATTTCCTTTGGACCTTTTTTTCTTTCTTATTTTTTAAAGACATTGACGCTAAAGGCAACTCGAACCCAAATTCCAAGACAGAAACATTAGCTTATCCGAACGCCTTCCCACCTCGTGGCGAGTCAGTGGCCAGGCCACTCTTGCTTGGCGAGATGGATCAGCAGAATCGACAGGAAACCGGACTTGAAACCTTCGAAGCAAGCGTGGAGCGTGATGGAGATTCAGTGTGACCCATTTGCTCAATCTCTCTGCCTGTTTGGACTTTGTAATTATTTTTTAGCAGTAATTAAAGAAAAAAGTCCTCTGTGAGGAATATTCTCTATTTTAAATATTTTTAGTATGTACTGTGTATGATTCATTACCATTTTGAGGGGATTTATACATATTTTTAGATAAAAAATTAAATGCTCTTATTTTTCCAACAAGCTAAACTACTTAGTTGAACAGTGTGCCCTAGCTATTCTTGCAACCAGAGTATTTTTGTACAGATTTGCTTTCTCTTACAAACAAACAAAAAGTGTGTGTGTTGTATTAACGTACAAACCCCACAAATTTGTGTTTCGTGATCAGTTTGGGGGGGAGGGGGGAGTTAGCTTTGCTTAATTCCTCAGGCTTTCTGATTCCAAGGAGGAATTGCCTTAGAAAGAAAAAAAATTAATAAAGGCCTTACTTTGCAGATACGGAAGTGAACAATAGTCCAGAGACCCATTTGGTAAGGGTTTTATATATATATATATATATATATATATATGTTTTTTAAGCAAGAGAAAACACCTTGAGCCTTAAAACCATGCTGCTGGAAAAAAAAAAAAACTTGTGCCCTCTTTTTGTGCATTTCCTCCTGTATTTGCTCTTTTGCCCGCAATCTAAAGAAAGAAGCAAAAGGCAAGCAAAGGAGATGAAATCTGTTTGGGGAATGTTTTAGCAGCCAATTAAGTGCCCCAGCACACTGCCCCCTGGTTGCCCGCCGCCAGAACCCCACGTGGAACGCAGATGCTAGTCAGCTCACCTATACACCTACGCTGTCACTTCTGCCTCTCTGAACACCAGCGGTCAACCTTCAAGACATTCCACGTGCTAAAACTATTTATTTTGTAAGGAGAGGTTTTCATTAAAAACAAAACAAGAAAAAAATCCTCTTCTTTATTTTTTAAATTTACCTTCTTGAAAATAGGTTGTTGGAGCTGTCTGTCCTCAAAGGGTATGGTGATCTGTTGTTAAATTATGTCCTTAACTGTAACCAGTTTTTTTTTATTTATCTCCTTTAATCTTTTTTTTTATTAAAAGCAAGTTTCTTTGGATTCCTTGTCCTAGATTTGTATAAATGCCTTTCTGTCTGTCCTTTTTTTTTTTTCTCGTTGTTGTTTTGTTGCAAACAAACTGGAAACTTGTTTCTCTTTTTTTGTACAAATGAGAGTTTGCAGATGTAGTGTATCACTGAGTCATTTGCAGTGTTTTCTGCCACAGATTTCTGGGCTGCCTAAACTGTGTGTGCACGCGCGCGTGTGTGTGTGTGTGTGTGTGTGTGTTTGTGTGTGTGTGTGGTGACACAAAACAAAGCAAGCATGTGTCATGAGGTTCCCCTGCATGTTCTCTTGGAGAGAGGGAGGAGGGGAAGAGGTCAGCCCGCTGACAGACCTGAATTCTTCATTACTTCTGTGGCTGGAGAGTTTGAGGATTGCTTTTTAAAAAAGACAGCAAACTTTTTTTTTATTTAAAAAAAAAGGATATATTAACAGTTTTAGAAGTCAGTAGCATAAAATCTTAAAGCACTCTTATAATATGGCATCTTTCAATTTCTGTATAAAAGCAGATCTTTTTAAAAAAATATTTCTTGTAACTTAAGAATCCTGGCATTTAAACCATATTTTGTCTTTAGGTAAGGTTTGGTTTGTGTTTGTGTTTTGTTTGTTTTGCTTGTTCCCACCCACCCCCAACCTTTCGTTTTCTCTGTGAAACTTACCTTTCCTTTTTTCTCTTCCTTTCTTTTTTTGTATATTATTGTTTACAATAAATATACATTGCATTAAAAAGAAAACAGCCTGTGGTCTTATTCACTGGGGACTCCGGTTAAAAGGATGATTTGAAGAATTGGGGGCCCAGAAGAGATCACTGTGGTGTTTGTATTTTTGATGTGCACTATCAGCAACTCTAAAATCAGCTCCGAAGAAAAGACTGTGTGTCCCCCAAAATCAAAGCAGAAAAATCTAGAAAAGGGTCACCTCATTAGGTCACAGAGGGAATTACATGTCAGTAGTCGCCCTCCTGGGAAAATGTTTGTTGTGGTTTTAACACCCTCATGCTTCAGGGCAAAAGCTGTCCCCTTGCAGAGGGCAGAGGGGGCAAGTCGGAGCCCTGCAATCAGTAGCTTGTCAGTAGACAGAATGCCAAAGACCTGCTTGTCTGAATTTAATAGAGTGATCCTGCTGTGATGACTGAACACCTAGCCAAGAAACAGGGTGTCCATTTAAAAGGCAAAGGAAACCAAACTAAAACAGCATCAAAAGCGGGGACCAGGAGGAGATCTGTCCCATTCAGCCTCCTGGTTTATCTGCCGGGACAGTGAAAGGAGAGGGCCTTCTTTTTCAGTTCCCTCCGGTTTAACTCATTCTGGGAAGATGCAAAGCCATCGTCGAAGTAATAAGACCTAATCCTGTTTTCCTTGGCCTCGGTTACATGGGAGTTTCCAGGATCAGAGAAACGGTCAGGTCATTTTTCATTAAACAGATGAAATCACTCCTTCTCTCCCACCCCCACACTGAGACACCGCCCCCCAACACCCCTCAACCCCCTCCCCGCAGCTGATTGGGGAAGTGACTAGGAGGGGACAAGTCTGTGCTCTCACCTCCGGCTGGTTTCGCTACTGGGCCCGTGTCTCTGAGAGTGGCCACCAGTGTCCTATCTGTGCCATGACCTCACATTGTCTGGTTCTTGCTTATTGGATTCCTGGCTTGCCTCCCACGCCAGGATCATGGCGACTAGGAAAATGGTAGTTATCAAATCAAGGCAACATTATACTCTCCTCCTTAGCAAATGCCTTCAACAAACACTGATTGAGGGCCAGTGACCTTCGGGGTGCTGTGCAAATCCCTCCCTGACCGCCCCTCTCCCCGACATCAGACTCTGTTCCTTGTTTGTGTTGCAGCGCCCTGTTCATCCGGGCCCAGAGTCTAACTTCCTTGGGTACAAAAATCTCTAAGCCCCTCCCCATCCCCAGGCCTGGGTCAATATTCACAATGTCCCTTTTAAAAGTCTCCGTGGTGTTCCCCAGCTCTTAGACACCCTCATGCACCCTAACCCCCTTGTCTACTAAAATCAACACATCCCATCCCATGGGGACCACCCCAACTCCCCAAACCTCTGCTGTTTGCTAGACTCTTCTCTTTCCTAGAAATGGGCTCTTTTCCTCGGTATTTGACCTCTGGCCGACCTTCTCGGGGCCAGAATGTCTTGCTGGAACATAAACCAGGTGTCTCGCTAGGTGACCTAGAGCAAGTCACTTACTTTGCTGTGCCTCGGTTTCTCTTTTTCTTAAGAAAGTTTATAATCTCTCCCTGGTGGAACAGGGTTGTCATTAGAGGAGTTTTTAGCAAAGAGCAGCCTGGGAACTGACTGGTCTCTATGGGATTTCTACTGCCTTGGACCAAGAAGTGTTTTCAGAAGCGCCCCCCGCCCCCAAGTGGTTTTGATGCACAGGAAAATGCAGCTGAGAATGCTTCTGACTCGGCTCACCCATATCCGCTGGACCTCATAAAGCCCAGTATCACCAGATTATAAAGTATGTTAGAGGAATTTTTATTCTAAGTCCAGAAATGCAGGGCTTATCACCTTGGCAACAAGACCTTGATTGAAAACCTAGCAAAGAGTCCTCCAGACTAGAAAAAGCTTGCTTGTAGACCCAAGGTTATTTATTTGTACTCAAAATAAAATCAATCTCTCTCTCTCTTTAAAAAAAAAAAGTGATTTTTTTTCTAGCAAACTGGAATAAACAAAGGAGAATTTTTAAAAATTTATGCAGAATCTGTCTTTTTGCCTTATGATGAAAATGGAACAATTGGAACTAACGTGTGGATTACTTTGAGCTGTGTGTTTGACTTTCCCACCTCAGCTCCATTGCGTCCCTTCCCCTGATTGGATTTCCAAAATGGACATCTTTGCGGCACCACAGTGGCACTTTTTCAATGAAATGAATTGATGTGACTATTGCTATGACCACAGATGGACGTCCTAGGATGCTAAAGACGGACCCATCACTTGCACAGGCTCCTTGGAAAGCCCTGTACTTAAACGTCTATTTTTAAAATTCATATTTTTTTTCTTAAAGACCCCCCCTTCAAAAAAAAAAAGCTATATAAGATTCAGTCCCCACAAAACCAAGGTCTGTCTGGGGCTACAGCTGCCAGACAATAAACCATGACATCAGAAGGTGAAAACAAGATGCTTTTCTTCTGTTCTCAGCAGCGCCCAATACACAGTAGGTGCTCAATAAATACGAACCTACAAAAGTTTTCTGGGATCTGATCGGGCATCTCTTTTCCCATCACTCACAGACTAGGCCTGTCTTACTCCAAATATCGAAAGAAGAGTTCTTTGGGGGCCAAATACAAGATGGGACAGGCGTTTAGAATTTGTAACAACCAGGCAAAATCGGGGACAATAGGAACATTACCGTGTAGCTATTGTCAGACACATTTCTTGAAATTTCAGGACTTTTAGACTGCACTTAGTCCGGTTACCATATTTTCATGCAGCCAAATTCCACTTTAGGAAGATTTAAACTCGTTTTTTCATGAACGTTTTCAGAGCACCTCCTATGGTGAGGATTCAGTACTAAGACAGCGCATAATCCCTGCCCTCAGCGGGGCATATGCTTAAGAGTGGAGAAGGCGGCGAAAGCAAATAATGTATTTGATTTCTCTGTGATATTTTCTTTGCTATTTTCTCTGACATTTTCTGCTATTAAAAAAAAAAAAAAGGCAGAGAGTTCCAGTCGTGCTGCAGTGGAAACAATCCGTCTAGGGACCATGAGGTTGCCGGTTCGATCCCTGGCCTCGCTCAGTGGGTTAATGACCTGGTGTTGCCGTGAGTGTGGTGTAGGTCGCAGACGCGGCTTGAATCTGATGTTGCAGGCTGGCAGCTGTAGCTCTGATTCAACACCTAGCCTGGGAACCTCTATATGCCTCACGTCTGGCCCTAAAAAGCAAAAAAAAAAGCAACTGATTAGGTCCATTTGGGAGTTGATGGTAGCCCTCCAGACAGGAGATGATGGTGGCCTGGTCTAGGACGGCAGAGGGACAAGAGGGATGATGGTTTGGGAATGATTTTGGTGAGACCTTCTAGAACCCTTTTTTTTTTTTTTCTCTCCTGATCTCCATCCATGTTTCAGTGCCATGAAATTTATTCTGACCCAGTTTATATATAGGTGGCCCACCCTATATCAGTGGTTCTTCCTGTCTGCCCCCTGCCACAATAATTCTTTATTTCTCTCTCTACTTCTTGATAAAACACAGATTTACATATCTCACAGTCTTCTTTTTCAACAGAAATCTCAAGGGAAGGATCCAGTGGCTGATATTCGGGAGCATCTCTAGATGGCCAGAGACTTGCTTACTGCAGCCCACAGTTTTATGGAGTCAGAAATTTAGAAGTCACGCTGGAAGGTCTTTTCATCTAGTTGCATTCTTCATTGCACGAATCCTTTACCTAGCATCTCAGATCTTGAATTTACTCCTCCGTCTCTTCTAGAAGACTTACATTGATTCAGTGCTCACTTCCCTTGTCAGGGAGACTTTTTTTTTTTTTTGGTCTTTTTAGGGCCGAACCCACGGCATACGGCAGTTCCTAGGCTAGGTGTCGAATCAGAGCTGCTGTTGCTGGCCTGCGCCAGAACCACCGCAACGCCAGATCCGAGCCGAGTCTGCGACCTACATCACAGGTCACAGCAACGCTGGACCCTTAACCCTTTGAAGGAGGCCAGGACTCGAATGTGCATCCTCGTGAATACTAGTCGGGTTCATTACCAATGAGTCATAATGGGAACACGGAGATCTTTAACGGTAGAGCAGAAATTATCGCCATCTTGTAAATCAGCTCTACTTCAGGAAAACTTAAAAAAATGAAAACAAATAACAACCCTTTAACTGTTCATACCATTTTCAGATTTTCTTTCAGTTTTATTTTTAACCACATTCAACATTTCCAACTCAGTTTACATATGATGTATTTCCCAAGCCCTTTCACATCTCACAGCTATTCTTTGAGTGTAGGTCGCTTACTAATATCACTCTCAGCTTAGCACGCCCAGAATTATTCCTAGGGCTCCAGACGTAGTTTGGCTAATATGGAATACAAATGGATTCATCCCTTTTGTCATCAGAAATTGTGCGTCTATTAATTAAAATTAAAACTGTGTTTGTTACTATAGTAACGGTCAACCAGTTATATTATGGGGAGAAACTCCACACCTTTCCTGTAATTGTGCAATTGATTTTTTTTTTTTTTTTTTTGGCTACACCTGCAGTGTATGGGAGTTCCTGGGCCAAGGATGGAACCCATTCCACAACAGTGACTCGAGCCCCTGCAGTGACGATGCCAGATCCTTAACCCACAGCACCGCCAGGGAACTCCTGGAGCTGATTTTTTGAACCCAATTTCCGAGTTTTGCATTTACCTCTGTCTTGCCTGGAGGGTGACAAATACAACCCAGTGGAAGGAAAAAGAGGAAAAAGGATTTACATGACTGAATCCCTACTTTGCCAGGCACTGTGACAGAGGTTTTACATACATGCCCTCATTTAATCCACTTAATAACCCTCAGAGACAGGGGCTCTTCCAGTTTGATTAAGTAGGAAAACGAAGAGTTCCCGCTGTGGCTCAACGGATTACGAACCTGAGATTGTGTCCATGAGGATGGATTCAGTCCCTGGCCTCGCTCAGTGGGTTAAGGATTCGGTGTTGCCTTGAGCTGAGGAAACTGAGGCTAAGCGAGATTAAGCAATGAATCCAAGGACACACGACTAATAAACAGCACAGACAGCTACCACTGACAGACCGACCCCACAGCCTGCCTCCCCCGCTCCCCAATCAAGTCCTCAGTTTTCAAAAGACAATATGAAATAGAGTTGTTAATTGGGGGCAGGGGGATAAATTCTTTTGTTGTAAATTGTGTTACAGGGAATCTCTTTAAAGCAAAATATGACCTGTGACCTCCACCCCCCAACCACCAGCCCTAGTTCAAAGCTTTCCAATGGCTACCTATTTTCTTGGGATAGAATCCACGTACTTAATCTTAGGACGTTATGCCCCATTCCAGGGGTTTGACCATTACAGCCCACCGGCCAAATCTAGACCACTGCCTATTGTCGCAAATAAAGGCTTATCATAACATAGTCACACCCACTAGCTTTGTAGGATGAATATGTCTTTCCTGCTATGACAGCAGAAATATGTAGCTGAACAGAGAGCATGGCCTGCAAAGCTTAACGTATTTACTAGCTGGTCTTTACAGAAAAGGCCCTTTTCCGGAAACGTCTAGCCGTTGCCGGTTTCTGTGACCTCGTCTCTTGCTACTATTCTCATTATTCTCCACATCCCTGTTCTCCTGCCTTCTTTCTCGTCCTCAGATCCGCCAGGCTCTTTGCTATCTAAGGGCCTTTGCATCTGCTACTTCCTCGGCCTAAAGCTCCCTTCCATCAGAATTTTCTGTTGTTTCCTTTCCATCTTTCAGCTCTCAGCTCAAACATTGTCTTTGCCAAGGGGCCTTACCTGACCCGCCCGGATCAAAGAGCCCACCCTGCCTCACCCCACCATTCACTCATCTTCCTGTATGTTTTTCAAGCACTTCCTGAAATGATCTTTGTCATTTTTTTTTTTCTTTTTAGGGCCGCACCCATGGCATATGGAGGTTCCCAGGCTAGGGGTCCAATCGGAGCCACAGCTGCCGGCCTTTGCCACAGCCAGATCCAAGCCGCCTCTGTGACCTACATTGCAGCTCACGGCAATGCCGGATCCTCAACCCACTGAGCAAGGCCAGGGATCGAACGTGCAGCCTCATGGTTCCTGGTCAGATTCGTTTCCTCTGCGCCATTATGGGAACTCCTGATCTTTGTCATTTATGTTCCTTGCCTTGAAGGCTTTGAGCTTTGCCTTATTCCCAACTTACCTGCAGTACCTAGAAAATTGTTCCACACATCACGGAAGTTTAAAAATTGTTTGTTGATGAATTCATGGATGTTATAAGCAATTTTTATTCCCTCAGATTCTGAGCTGGAAATCAAGAATTAGGGGTTCAAAGGCCAAAAGTCATCAATTACTCTACAATTTTTTTTTTTTTTTGGCCATACCCACAGCATATGGGAGTTCCAGGGCCAGGGATCGACCCCGCGCCACAGCAGTGACAACCCCAAGTCCTTAACTGATAGGCCACCAGGGAACTCCAATTCCTCTATAATTTTTTTTGCCTTTTTTTGTCGTTTTTTAGGGCTGCACTCGCAGCATGTGGAGGTTTCCAGGCTAGGGGTCTAATCAGAACTGTAGCCACCGGCCTACACCGCAGCCACAGCAACGCAGGATCCAAGCCACGTCTGTGACCTACACCACAGCTCACTGCAACGCCAGATCATTAACCCACTGAGCAAGGCCAGGGATTGAACCCGCAACCTCATGGTTCCTAGTCGGATTCGTTAACCACTGAGCCACGACAGGAACTTCTCTGTAATTAAATAAGCAATTCAGTAAACATTTGATGAGCACTTGCCACATGCTAGGTAGGATTTGGGAACTCCAAAATGAATAAGGTAAGGGGCTCACAAGAAAAATGAAAGAGGTAGGAATTCCCATTGTGGCTCAGTGGATTAAGGACCTGACACAGTCTCTGTGAGGACTCAGGTTCGATCCCTGGCCTCCCCCAGTGAGTTAAGTTTCCATCCTGGCTGCAAGCTACCGTAGGCCACAGATGTGGCTCAGATCCAGTGTCACCACGGCTGTGGTGTCAGGCCAGCAGCTGCAGCTCTAATTCAACCTCTAGCCCGGGGAACTTCCATATGCCGCAGGTGTGGCCATAAAAAGAAGAAAAAAAAGGAAGGAGGTAAAGTAATGAAACTAACAATAGTGTTGGTATTAAGTTAGAGGTGTGTCCAGAATCCTACACAAACATAGGAGATGGAAGGCAGAGGGAGCCTTCTGGAGAAGGGGGAGGTCGATTAGCTGAGGGGAGACCCAGCAGGCACAGAGAAGGGACTGTGCAAGAAAATGAGATTGGAAACGGATTCACACTTGGGGACTACAAGTTGGGTTTTCGTTTTGTTTGGTTTTGGGTTTTGTTTTTGTTTTTTTCAAGGCTGCACTTGCAGCATATGGAAGTTCCCAGGCTAGGGGTCAAATCAGAGTTACACCTGCCGGCCTACACCACAGCCACAGCAATGCCAGATCCGAACCACATCTGCGACCTACACCACAGCTCACAGCCACACAGGATCCCCGACCACTGTCCTCATGGATACTAGTTGGGTCTGTTACCACTGAGCCATGATGGGAACTCCAATTTTTTGTTTTTAGTTTATAACTACTGTATGATATATAGAGAGCAGAGAACTATATCCAGTCTCTTGGGGTTGGAATACTATGGAAGATAATATAAGAAAAGGAAAGTATATATATATATATATATATATATATATATATATATATATATACACACACATACATATATATATATATATATATATACACATACACGACTGGGTCATTTTGCTGTAGAGCAGAAATGGGCACAATAGTGTAAATCAACCATACTTGAATAAAAAAATAAATAAAATAAAAATTTAAAGTAAAATGGCAAAAACTGAAAATCTCTCTTGGGAAAATCCCTAGCAATGTTACTCCTAGATCGCAGGACAGATAAAATCTCAGTTTCGTAAGAAACTTCCAAACTGTTTTCCAAAGCGCTTAAATTGTTTTACAATCCGGTGAGCAATGTAGGAGCGTTCCAGTTCCTCTACATGAATACTAACAATTTATTGTTTGATTTATAAAATTTCAACCCCATTTTTATGAGTGAGAAATGGTGTCACATGCTTTTAACATGCGTTTCCAGCGACTTTTCTTCCTTGATGCTCTCTGTAAAGCTTTTTCGTGTTTTGCATTAGGAATTAATGTGACATGAGATCTGATGACCCCCTACCCTCTTTTGGAGCCCAGATGTTTATTTCCTTTCTCTGGATAGGAAGAGTTTGCATATCCATCTTTCTTATGACTTTTCATTTTTGCAGCTGCCTCGGCACCGTAGGAATCCAGCTAGACCCATATAGGGCGTGCCAAGCGCTGCGAGGGAGATGATTGTACTGGCTCTCTGGGTCCAGCTGGAGACAAACAGGGCTGGGAGTCCAGGAGCATCTAATATGAGACTCGCAGCTCCCTTACAGGCAACTTGGGAGGTGGAAGAAGTCAGGATAATGGAGGGAAGCGTTAAAACACAAATAAACATCTGAACTTCTAGGTGGTGCTTATTCAAATTACCCTAAATTCTCAGCCCATGGGGAACTGACCCACATCTATGCAGATAGGGGACCTTCCAGAGAGACCATATTTGTGGGGCTTTCAAACACTGTAGCTTAAGGCTGCTGGAAAGGGTGACATTTGCTTCTATTCTGACTGTCCTGAATCTCTGCAAATAGAGCAAAAAAAAAAAAAAAAATAGACCCTTCTTTTCTAGGGTACCCCCAACCAGAGATAGAGGAGAGACTGGTACCCCTTTCCCCTTCAGCGCGAGGCCCCTGGTTCCCAGAACCATCATGCATTAGCCCCCCACACCCCAGTCAGCTAATCTGCCTCTCTCCAGAGCCAGTTTTGAAAGTCCCTGAAATTTCTGAAGCCTTCACTGAACATGAGCACACATCTGACCTCTGAATTGATTTCATCACCCAGCTGGCCCCTGTCTGAACCCCTGCCTCCATGGAGAATTCTTGAAATCCATCCTATTCTCCACCTGCAGCTGTTTTCTGGGATTTGAACAACAACAACAAAAAAAATGACATGGCATTTTAAAGTCTTCCCAACGCCATTGCTTCTTAACTCCCTGTTCCCACCAAGACGCTCTCCAGTCCCACTTTCAGCCATGTTATCTGGTCATTTCGATTCGACCATAGTGCAAATGGTTAACTCTTGAAACCAAGCCTACCCCTCATGCCAGACAGCAAAATTAAGACGGCAGGAAAGTAACCTGAGCCAACAGAGCAGCCGAAATCAGCCATGAGCGGTAGCCCATCCATGGACGGGAGGCCAAATGAAATTCAGCTGTCAGCTAGAGGCCAGCACCCAGAGCTATTCGTCACAACGGTTGTCGTGGACGGAGAGCGTGGCAAGAGCGGCCTTGCTCCGGTCTGCTCGGCCACATTGCTCACGGGGTCATACTCACAGAGACAACAAGTGTTCATTGCTCACCCGCCACCTGACAGGCTCAGTGCTGGAAGCCGATGGTACAGGAGGACCCCACACCTCGCGGGGAGGGACATACACCAAGCAAGTCAAGTTCATAAATTACAGGGAGTTATGTTCCTGGATTAAAGATAGTCCAGGGAGTCAGGTGGAAAAAAAAAGGAAAAAGAAAGGCCTTATGAGTCAGGAGTTTCCGAGCTTCTCAACATCTTCATCTGAATGTGTGTTACTATTTATTTATTGATTGATTGATTGATTGATTTTTGTCTTTTTAGTCTTTTTATTTATTTATTTAGTCTTTTTGTTTATCTTGATTTGTTTATTTTGTCTTTTTAGTCTTTTTATTTATTTTTTAAATTTATTTATTTTTATTTTATTTTATTTTTTGTCTTTTTAGGGCCACACCCTTAGCATGTGGCAGTTCTCGGGCTAGTGGTCAGTCGAATCAGAGCTGTACCACTGGCCTGCGCCACAGCCACAGCAATGCTGGATCCAAGCCCATCTGCGACCTACACCACAGCTCACGGCAAGGCTGGATCCATAACCCACTGAGGAAGGCCAGGGATGGAACCCAAATCCTCATGGATACCAGTCGGGTTTGTTACCGCTGAGCCACGATGGGAACTCCTGTCTTGCTTTTTAATACTAAATGAAAAATACAAGATTCCTGAGTGAATAAATAAAAGAATTACACCCCCCCAAAAAAATAAATTCAGTATCCTGATTTGTAGAGCCAGCTTCCCTCTGCCCTGCAGGGCCGACTTATACTTTATTACAACGTCTGTGATTTAACTCAAACTGATTCCCATTCATGACGGGTGGCGGGGGTGGGGAAGGGCTGGCAAATGCCTCCTTACCCCAGAATCTCTGCCCAGTCTGATGGGAGAGCCACACTCCCCC
>PVHT021183560.1:1880292-2001244 GCA_004024745.2 Catagonus wagneri | reverse complement strand
GGGGAGGGGGAGGAGGAGGAAGAGTTTGCCTCCTCAAAGGAAGATCCTTTTCCCAGGGAAAGGCACTGTGGCTGGTGCCATTAGCATCCCTATGCATAATAAGGGCCCGGGCCATTGTCATGCAAATCAATTCAGATGACAACACTTGCTCCAGGACAACACGCCTCAGCACGAGGAAGTTTCTCACACTGCCTCAGCCAATACGAACCGGTGGCCTCTAGACTATCTTTCATTAGTTATTTTTCCTCCCCCTTCCCTCCTGCAAGGTTTGTGTTCAGCTGTGGCCCCCTCCACCTCCTCCCAGCTGCGGGCTGGGCTGCTTCTCATTCTGGAGCTGTCGACAGCATCTCCATACCCAAAATAAAATGTAACACAAAGAAATGAAAACTAGAGGAATATCCGCCTTAGGGATCCATCCTGGAAGAGAAGGGTTTGTCTCAACAGAGAGGTGGCGTTCTTTCCAGGCGTAGGTGGGGCAGAGGGTGCCCCCCCGCTTTTTTCTCCCTCTTCCGTTGTGATGAACCCATTGGAGTAGCATTTCTTTTCCCCCCCAGCGAGCCCCACTCTCTTGCTGTTGCCCATTCAGGGCCTGAGAAGATGGATTCTTTAAGCTGACTCATGCTTGCCATTTTTTGGCCTGCCAACCTCTGACTCCAGGCCACTGACCAAGTATTTCCCACTGGTCCACATCAGCAGGCTTCAGCTAGGGCACCGCCGCCGCAGGCTGAGACCAGTTCTTGCCCTGAAGGGAGTTCTGGGGGTCAAAAGAAAGAGTGGCTGGTGGCTTCCGACAAAGTCAGAAAGGAAGAGAGTGAGAACAGAGCCATCTGCCTGGGCCCTGCAGCCCCCTTCCTCTTCCCGACTCCGGGGATATCCAGACAGCTGGTCCCCACACCTCTCCTGGCCGGAGCGTCTGTCCCTGCAACCTCAGGTTCAGAGCTGATCGTCTCCCTCCCTTCCAGAGCTCTGCCTTCTTGTTCTCATCACCGCGAAGTAGACTAGTTTTATCCCAGTTCTGGGGTCTGAGGACCCCCGTTCAAGGTCTGACCCTTGTCTCTTTTCAAATTGCGTGACTGCCAGCAAATTACTTACTTTTTGTGGGTCTCAGTTTACTCTTCTCTAAAATGGGGATAACCATGGTACTGCCCTTAGAGGGCCCTGATGGTGACTATGGACGAATATACATTGTCCAGCCCTGAAATAACGCCAGGCACCGGGCAAGCACTTTGCATAAGGGTTAGCTATTGTCAGTAATTAATTTCTCCAGACTTTACCTTGTTTTTGGACTTACTGGGCTAACTCTCTCCCCTTACCGATTCAGCTGAGGTCTCTCCTCTACCTGTTGCTTCCAACCCTCCGCCTGTTCTGGGTCCTTCTGCTGTCCCAGATGTTTGGTGACAGTCAAATGCATAGTGACCTGCAGCAGTGCTGACACAGAATGGGTGTGACCCAGGGACAAAAGTAGTCTTTGCAAGTCCAGACTTTTGCACGCTGCTTCTGAGTAGACGGTTGGGGAAAGACGAGAGAGTGGGACATTCTGGAAATCAACTCGAGCTTAAAAGTTATCTGAACAACACACAGGCTTTGTAACTGGACACAAATTATATGCAAATCATATGCAAATCTGAATGTAAATACTTTGGGCCCAGGGAGAAAATCCTTGAGGAGACCTTCCTCTTCCCTTCCCCCTGCTGCCCAAGCTGCGTTCTGTTCTCTGATTGGTCAGTTTGGGATTCATTATGAAGATTCAAAGGTGCAGAGAATTCTCCAAAGGAGTTCTTTTTACCTGCTCTTCAGGGGTCAGTGGCTGAAGAGAACTCGGGAGGCAGATATTTCTTTTTTTCTTCTCTTTCTTTCTTTCTTTCTTTTTTTTTTTTTTTTGCCACCCTGAGGAGCTCCCAGGCCAGGGCTCAGATGAGAGCCACAGTTGTGACCTAAGCAGCCACTGTGCCAATACCGGATGCTTAACCCGTTATGCTGGGCTCGGGATCGAACCTGCACCCCAGCGCTCCCAAGACACCGCCAATCCCTTTGCTCTACAGCGGGAACTCCAGGAGGGAGATATTTCTGAAGGGAGCTCTCTGTCCACTCTGACCCAGGTTTCAAGCAAAAGAGAGGACACCCATGTCCCGGATCAAGAGGCAAGGCAACTGAGGGGCCTCCGGCCGGGCTGCTGAGAGCTGCTTTCCCAAGCGCCACCGCGCTGCCCTTCCTGGACTTGGGTCCCCAACAACACCCCTCCCCTGATGCTGCCTCTATGAGGGCTTGTTCACCCTCTTGGCTTCTTTAACCAGATGTGAAAGAAAGCGTAAACTGCTCGGTTGGGGGGTGGGCTAGAAAGCAGGAAGGGCAAGAAAGAAAAGATGACATGACGACTTGATTCATTCAGCCAACACAATTTTATTAGGTCCCTCCCCAGCATCAGATACAGTTTGTCACCTAAGTTCTCGGAAGGCAGACGTTCCACCCATGAGGAGACTCAGGTTTCCGGAGCATACCTGGCTCTGAGTTTCTAGAGAACAGTTTCTAGAGAAAATCATTATTACTAGACAGCGGTCATTATAAATTCCCGATCCCCAACCCAACCTCCGCTGGGCCCTGGGAACGGCCGGACGTCACGTAGGCTGTGTCATTCAGCTCGCTTTCCAAGTCCAGGGAATGGCTCTGTCCACCCTCTGCCTTCCTCAAATCTCACGTTTCCCTTCTGTTCAGTCCTTGCGGTGATGATGCTGCCTCCTGCTTCAAGGGCAAGCAGAAGTCATTCTGCTACGCTGCCTCTCCTCCCCTCCCCTAGTGCACAGAGGACACTGTCCTTGGCTTTCTAACACCAGTTGCCCAACATCCTCCCCAAGGACCTCCCTCCCTCCCTTGAGTCTCTCTCTGGGACACCTTGAAATTCCCCTTCACTTCTTTACCTGGCTCTTCAGCCTTCACACAAGCCGATACATACATTCGATGGATGACGTCCATCACGCACTTAGAATAATACCTGTTACGCAGCGAGTGCCCCTAAGCGCTAGCCCTAATTATTCCACAAAAAGTGGCTCACTGGGATCAGACACATGCATCCAAAGACAATGAGACCCCCCATTTTTTTTTTTTTTTGTTGTTCAAGACCGGCGCTGTCTAGTAGAACTTTCTTTGATGATGGAAATGCTCTCTAGCTCTGCTATTTAATATGACAGCCACCAGAGCCAGGTATGGCTAGTAAGCCCTTAAAATGTAGATGGCGCCACTGAGGAGTTTTTTATCTTATTCCTTTTCCTTACCAAAATATGTTTTTCCCAAAGTCATCTCTCCACTATCTCCTTCTTTCTTCTGCTTCCCTTCCACCTTGCCACTGCCATCTCCTCACAGGTAGGGGCATGCATCACCTGCCTGCCTCCGGCTCCACCAGGAGAATGTTGAGTCCCATGAAAACCTAGCACAAAGAGAAGAAAAGGACTGTGGCATCTAGCCCATTTATTTTTTTTAAGTTTTTATTGAAATATAGTTGATTTGCAATGCTGTGTTAATTTCTGCTGTACAGCAAAGTGGTTCAGCCATACATACGCACATATCCATTCCCATAGAGGTTATCACAGGAGACTGAGTGGATGTCGCCCATGCTTTAGGTCCCCGTTGACCATCCATTCCATCTACAGTAGTATGCATTTCTTTGCAGGCTCAGATTTCCAGTGGTCCCTTGGCCTGCTTTCTCTGATGACCTGAGCCCAATGAATAGCGTCCATTTTCAGTGACACTCCCTTGTGCTGTGGACGAAGACAAATGGTGGGACCCCTGGCCACCTTCCATAAGACTTCATCTGCAAGGTCCAGGGGAAAGGACCGGGCAGTGCATCACAACCCCTTGTCCACGTGGGGCCGGGCGGGGAAGGGTAACTGCAGAACGAGGAAGACGAGCCTGAAGGCAGCTCTTCCGTCAGCTGACTTCTGCTTTTGATTTTGCAGCCCACACAATACATGTCCCCATGCCTGCCAATCGCCCCAGCAGGGGAGTGGCGGGGGGGCAGGTGATGGTGGGGGAGAGAAAAGCCGAGGCACGGTTCAAGTTGCCTGCCCCTGGCCCGTCATTCCCTGTCTGTGCGTGGACTGGGCTTCTCTGTTCTCATCATTCACTTCCCCAAGGTGTCACGGTGTGAAGGGACGAGGCATGCTTCTCACGGTTTCCCTAATCCTCCCGTGTCAAGTAACATATGCATCACTCGCTCACCCTCAACACGGTTTTGGCAGATCCTCCGCCAACATCTGTTGCCCAAGGTCTGCCCCATACAAGTTTCCCCTTCATCAATGACAGGGCCAGTAGGTAAAGCTTTTCTCTTCCTTCCCCTTCTGCCAGCTCGCAGCTTGGGGTCCCAGGGTCCCCCGCATGGCAGCCGTCAAACAAGCGCGCAGCGGGCCAGGAGGTGGAGGCGGCCCCAGGAGTGTGTCGCCAGAGACATCTTCCTCCCCAGCCCCCAGCCCGACGACGCCCGAGTGACCTTCTCAACAACATCAGTAATTTGTCTTGGAGAACCGCCATACCTACAGCAAACACAGGAAGGATTAGGACGCAACATATGCCGTACAGCCCCAGAGACAAGCGAAGGTCCTTCCTGCGTCCGCAGGATTGTTAAGGGGAGGAGAGGGAGAGACAGACAGCAGGAAAGACAAATGTGGAATCAGAGAAACCCCGTTTATTCATCCCAGGCGGAAAGGAAATGCATGCCTCCGAACTGGGTGTGTTGAGGTCAGATCTGATACGGGCTTTGAGTTGCAGCCGCTTGAAAGCCCATTGGTGACAGATGTGGACTTTCGCCAAGTCAACCACAAAATAGGATCAAAGGAAGTTGAAAAATAACAACAACTGGGACTCCCCAGCTAAAGCGGTTTTTTTTTTTTTTTTTTTTTGCTGCCCTTAGAATTTTAGTCCAGTGGAGCCGATCAGGAAGCGGAAAAGACTAAGAAGGACTACATTAAAATGAGTTGGGAAAAAAAAATAAAGATCTGGAAAAGAGTCTGATTCTTTGAAGATGTGGGATTTTTGTCATTGCAGCAGAGAAGCAGAAAACACTCATCAGGGTGGAGCGTGACATGGGGAACCAGCACTGCCTTCTAGAGAGCACATCTCTTCACCTTTGTTCAAGGAAAACAGAAACTGAGTCATAATTAATGCATGATAAGGGTGAAAGGGACAGGAAAGCAAACTGGGTTTCAGCTTACTGGCTTTGAGGTCATGCTCACGGAGTTCAAATCCAGGTTTCGCCACTTCAGAGTCATGTGACTCTGGGAAAGTCCCCTACCTCCTCTGTGTTTCACTTTCTCATCCGTGAATAGGGTTGAAAATAGTGCCTGTCTAAAAGGGTTGTAATGACTCAGTACATACGTATATAAGGTCCTTAAAACTGTGCCTGGCAAGGGCAGAAACTCAGTAAATGTTTACTATTTTGACGACAGTTTGTAAGAATAGACCTACATCTCGCAGCATGCCCACCTTAAGGAAGACCGAATCAAAAGCCTTCTCAGTTCTAGATTCAAAGAGTACGTCACGTGACTGTGACTTGCCAATGAAAACTGTGTTGTACAAACACGTGTGAATTTCAAATACCTCCTTCTTCACACCTAAAGCCAGGCTCAGCCACCCATCCAATGAAGGCTGAAGACAACTAAAACAAAAATAATTGCCTGGAGAAGGAGAGCGTACCTCAGAAAGGGTTAACACATTTGCTGGTGACTTTCTAGCTGTGGCCACCGTCTGACTTATTCTCTAGTCAATGAGGCTAGCTAGAAATATCAACCACTGTTTTGTCATCAGGCTGCACCCATGGAATATCACCCCTTGTGTCTCCCCTCTTCCAAAGGAGATCCTCCTTCATCTTACATATTCCAAAGACCTGAAATTCTCAGGTTTCTTTCAGCCCAGCTCCATGTGGATCAATCCCCCATGTTGTCAGGCTTAGCTATGCAGGAGCCCTGTGGGAAGGGAATATGCTGTCATTGCTGATTCTGGGGCCAAGTGTCTTTGTGCAAGACATCCATTCCATTTAGCAGCAAATGTTCCCAGCTGTGGGAGGGAGAGTTGGGGGCCTTTCCACATCACCCACTGGCTATTCCTCTCTGCAGAGAAGTTGTTACCTCACTATAAGAACATTTCCAGGACCAGTTGAGTGCACCCCAGGATAATAATTACAGATTTGGGGGCATACCCCACACAATCTCTGCTCTATGACTTAACACAGGTGTTTGTGGTGGGGGTATGTGGGAGACTATGTTTGAAAATAAATTTATCATCTTAGAAAACAATTAGAACTTAATGGAATGAATGAAATAGTGTCCTGGATTTTAGATCTAGTCAAAGAAAGCAATGAAAGCTGTCTGTGACAGGTGTGGCAAATAAGTTTTATTGAATCTCAGTCCTGATGGTTTGGTAGTAGACTCTGGAAGCACTCTGCGAAGACGGATTGTGACACCATAAACCAGCGTTAAGTCGGCTGTGATGGATTAGCGATGTCTGCCATGTGTGTGGGAGGAAGTAGACAGTGATTGGTTAGCAATGTCTGCCATGAGTGGCAGCCTAGGATATGTGCCTCCCATAATACAAAATAAAATTCCTTATTTTTTTTTTTTACTATGGCCATACCAAGGAATCTTTGTTTCTTAGAATTCTTGGCCTTCATTTCCATTTTTGCAGAATATAAAAAGGAGAGGAAACTGGTTCGACCTATGTTTGAGGCTTATCAGCATGGAGTATTTTTTTTTTTTTGTATTTTTGCCTTTTCCAGGGCTGCACTCCCGGCTTATGGAGGTTCCCAGGCTAGGGGTCTAACAGGAGCTGTAGCCATCGGCCTACGCCACAGCCACAGCAACGCGGGATCTGAGCCACTACTGAGCCGCAACGGGAACTCCAGCATAGAGTATTTTTAATGTGGATATCTAATTCTAAATTCTGTTCAACTGGAAGCAACTGGCGTATCACAGTACTGACTTTTCTTTAGCAACACCTGTTTACTTTGAAAATTAACACTTGCCTTAAAGAAAAACATTTCACTAAGGAATTTGGAAATGCTGTCTTCAGTTCCCATTGCTTATGATAGAATTAATTTGTTTTTAAAATGCATATTGATCACTATAATTCTAAAACAAAATTTTAAACAAACCAGCAAATTGCCGAAAGAAGGCATTTTATCTAAAATCATTTTAATGTGTGGTATAGTGATAAATTCAAATTTAAGAGTTGCTTTTACAGTTATAAACAATGGAATATGTGCTCTCTGTAATGTCTGGAAACAAGCAGTTTATTGTGAGCTTCCACAGGTATTAATTTTTAAATAGAGTGAGCATGATGAATTTAAAACATGAATATCCCCAACAATTTTCAGTTTGTGTTTTGCTTTGGTCGAACTTGGTGTGTGTGCATCACCCATCAGTTATTTGTGAGGGTGTTTATTCTGTACGAATATTGTTTCATGTTTGTACAGGAAAATTGTAGCTAAACATTTCATTGTCTGAGTCTGCAAAATAAGCACAGTTCTATTGCTCTGTCTTTCTTATAGTCATTAAATCATTACTTCTACAAATAAAAAAGAAAAAATAAAAATAAAAAGGAGAGGAGAGGGAAGAATTAATTGCTTCAATGTTTGAATGAACTGGTGTCTAATGTCAGTTTTTATTTACACATGCTAAAGCAGGTATGAAAACTCTTCTATCCAAAAACCAGGTCCCTTCCTAGAAGTTGATTTCTACATCTATAACAGTTTTCATTTTTTGCTTTGCCAAAATTTAGCAATAAATTGGATTACTCAGCCACCTACTCGACTGTGGGCATTCTTGCATCACCACTTGAGAATCTGAAATCGTACTATCAATGACTGAGGTGCAGGACCCCACTGGGAAAGCAGGTATAATCCCAGCAGGTGATGTTAAAGATATGGCTGGGGTATAAAACAACCACAACAAAGTAAATTGACTGAACTAGAACAAAATAGCTTTCTCTATATCCTGCATAATTCCCTCTCTTTCTGTCATCTGTCTGTCTGTCTGTCTGTCTCTCTCTCCCTTTCATTTTGAAAGTCTCTTTTTCCATCTTTAAGAGGCATGCCAGAGGAAAGTAGGCATGCCTCTAGTCTGGGGTTGCTTCTACAAGGAAGTAAGGAAAAAGAGAGTGATTCCAGAAACTTGAAACTCAGAATTTGGAACTAAAGTTAGATTGCATTGGCTGAAAACAATTGTTTATCCTGATCTGTAGTTTAAGGTTGTTTATCTTGATCTGTAGTTTTGCTGTCCTGATAAAAGGGACAGATAGAACCAGTACTATTAATTTCTTCCTTCTTCTTGTCCTGAATGCTGATGTGATGCCTGGAGCTACAGAAGCTATTTTGTGACCATGTGGCAACATCCATGAGGGTGAGAGGCCAACAAGGTAAGCTAAGGAAGTGTAGAAATGTTAAAGGAAGCATAGATTCAGAGGCCATTACTGAGTACCGAACCAGTCCTGCGCTACTATCCTCTAGACTTCCTTGTAAAGCAATCAAATGCCTTTAATTTTGAAACCACTGTTACTATTATTTGCAACTCAAAGTATTTCTAGTTCCCCATTTACTACTATAATTTGTATTTTTAAAGGCATTGGACCCATACTGATTTCCACAACTGCCTTGCACTGGACCTTTAAAAAAATCTTAAAGATATAAATCTAAATTGTTAAGAGGTCGCAGAGAAAAAGTGATTCATAGCAGCTAGCACAAATGGGGGCATGGGAATTAGGGGATGATGGTCCCTAAGGAGAGGAAGGCCAGAATTTCATCCGACTGACTCTTCTAACATATCCTAGATGATGAGAACATAGCCCAGGCCATCGGCCAACTCTTTCTAAATAGAGTATTTCCCAAAACTGGGCCCTAGGTGTCAACACCTTTGAGACATGAGTCAGAGAGAGAGCCATCTGTATACACAACCTCCACCCACCTTCGGCTTATCCAGTAAGCAGAGTATAGTTGTGTCAGCTCCCAGAACCTGTGTTAATATTTTGGAGAGCACCCAGCATGCCTTTCTCTCTGTTCAGCTTACAAGAACAACCCAGCAAAGTGCTATGGCTTTAGATGGTAATGCCCAGACCTCATGGCAGTACCATTCCGGGCCTTGATCCTTTCCAGCAGATTCTGGAAACACGGCCACCAAAGCCGTCGGGAAGGGCTCAACATAGGCTAATGCTTTCTTTGCAAACAGCTAGCTATTACTCATTCTCCTTGAGAAGATCAGAAAAGAATGCAAATGGCATCTCCTCACCTCCTGATTTGTCCAATTAAAACCATATGTGGACCATCCTGCTTCCTCTTTTCCCATGGGCTCTCAGGAACTACTAACAGGGAGGAAGAGTGGGATTGAAAAGCAAGGGGGGTGTGGCTTTAGCCTCTGTTCTGTGTCTGGCCCTGTACTGGTAGGTTCCTTCTGGTGCATTATCTTATTTAATCCTTGTAAGAATTCCAGAAGCTCGGGGATATTGCCCCCGTTTTAGGGAAAAGGAAAGGAGAACAGGTGATTTGTCTGAGGCCCAGAGCTAAGTGTGTATGCCAGAGATCGTTAGTGTTCACCCATATTTCCGTGCATTTCAGCGTTTCCCGATCTACTCTGCAATTGTGTTGATTATGTCACTGAGTTCTAGACAGAAGCAGTGCATACCACCTCTCAGCTGGCTAACTCAAGTGTCTCGCACAAGCAATTGAAACTATCCCAAAACGAGTCAGAAGGATTGTTATGTGACCAGGAAAGATGTACGACGATCTCTCTCTCGAGCATGTGTGTGCGTGCACGCCCCTCCTTCTTTCTCTGACTTAGAACTCAGTAGAATCCAGAAAATGCACGTTGATTCTAAGCTAGCCTTGCCTCCAGCTGGGCTGGAACTTGGTGTAATGGGCAAATTCCTTCCAAGGTTCATGTCTCAGGTTTTTCCTTTATTCAGTGGAATAAAGCCCTTGGCTCTCCCTCTGGAGATTTCTTAAGGTGTATGAGAACAGCATAGCAAACACACGGTCCACCTGAAAGCAAAGGAGCCCAAGAAATCCATACCATTATGGCTAGAAGTGACTTAAAGAACCACAGGCACGTATGATCTCTGACTCTTCAGGTACCTATTCCAGACTGGTCTGAACTCTGAGAGGCCACACTAGTGATTATTCCAAAAAGATCAACTTTTCTTAAGAAGCTGTCAAAAGAAACGTAGGTGGAGGGATGGATTAGTGGACTGGAAAGGGGCTCAAGGCTACTGGTGAAAAGCAACAAAGATTTCCAGGAGACTTTGTGAATCCTTAGTTCTCCGCCTCAGTATTTAGCATCTTCTATGGAATGTGGCTGTTGATAAATATTCATTGAAGGAGGGGGTGTGGACCTAATGTGATGCAAATCACATGCAAAGCAACATGCAAATCTGAGCCATTATATGAAGTCAATAGGTGAGGTACTGTGCATATTAAAAGTACAGGGACCAAAAGACCCAGAAGAGGCCCAGCATACTAGCAGGGGACTTTCCGTTCCCAAAGGAATCGGATAGTGAGAGAGCGAAAGAGAGACCACTGCTACCAAAGTGTGTCACCGAGCATGAAGCAGGGACAGTGGGGCCATGAGGGAGAGACAAGGGAATGCAGACAGCCTCCCGCCCTGTGCTCCTGCATCCCTTTCACCGCTGTATTCAGAACAAGTTTCCCTTCATCGCCTTCCCCTACTGATCGGACCTGATACTGATTGATTGGTCAGATCCACTTAGCGACAAGGAGGCGGTCTGATCCGCCTGTCCATTCGCCACGCTGTTCAGGATGGCTCCGTCAAGCCTCCCAACAAAGGAGCAGAGGACACCTAGACAGCCCCGGAGGCTGGTCACTTCGAACCCGCTGGCACCACAGGCCGGACTTTTGCAAGCTTTTGTAGCCCCTGAAAGCTCTCTTCCCGTGAGTGGCACCTGCTCGCGCGCATGCGTGTTGCGCACGGATTTGCATGCCTCCGCAGAAATGCATCAGGTACCTATTCCAGGTGAGGCCGAACTCTGAGGCTTTTAAGGATATGCCTTTGCCTCCACCCAAGTCCTAAGGGAGCTGCAGGAGAGTCTGACCGTCGTGACTGCCCGGGGCCAGAGAAGGTCACGGGCTGTTTCTGATTGGCGCCCTCCCCCATGTTTGCTTTCTGTGCCCCCACGGACCTCCTGACAGGACTGGGGGACATGGAAATAAGTCACAGGTGACCTTTGTGGTGACCCATAGCCTCGCCAGCCAACTCCTGATTGCAACCTTCTGGCTTCAGTAACAGCCTTTAATTCAGGTCCTTCTGGCTTCACTGAGGCCTGAGCCGCTGCAGAGCTGGTGACAGTAAACACTGCCACGCTCCGAAGCTCCGTGCCCTCACTCCCCACGTGGGACAACCTAAGGCTGGAGGGCTGGGGGAGGAACACACAACAGGAAGGAGCAGAGGCCAGAGGAAGAAGGGGGAAGCTTCTGTTCACGAAACATAATCTTCCTTTGGCTAAAATACACCCCTCTGTTCTCAGTACGAAGCTGATACCCAAGTGAGGACCTGCAGGCTTTCAGGTGCTGGGATGCAAACCAATTCTAAGCCATGAGCAATTGCCACGGAACCCCTGCCTTCAGACCTCAGTTTCTCTGACATTAGGTTGTGGAAGCCCTTCTCACAATTCCCTGACGATACAGTAAATAATACACGTGGATGCTGACCCGACCCTGCAGGTCCACACCACACCCACTGCTTATAAGGGGTTTCCCACACACATCTCTGCATATGGCACAGTCACTGCAGCCCTGGTGCCATGCGATTTTTTCAAAAAGGATTTTGTGTTAGGCAGTTAGCATGGAAGAGTCAAAGCAATCTCCCTGTTCTCTGCAGCCTAAGAACAGAGGTTTTTCTCCCCAACAGATGGAACACCTCATAGACTCTGCAATGGATAGTGCCTCCTATAAGAAAGAAATGACCTGATCGGAGTTTGTCACACCGCTGGAGTCATGGGGATGGAAGGGTTGCAATTCCAGGGACTGGACTCCCAGCCCAGGCCCTTTATACCACACACGTTCCCCGCTGTCTGGCTGATGCCCGCTACCTCCAGACACCACTTCCACACGCTCTCCCCACACCAGCCCCCTCTCTCCTGCACAAGACTCTTGCAGGAGGATTGAGAGCAGGCAGATCCTAAACAAAGAGCCCCGATGACCCCAAGAGAGGTCCAGATAGAAAGCACAGGTGAAAGGCAAGATTCTGCAAAACTGAATTAGAATCCGGGCTGGACCTCCGTGGGCCAAGAGCCCGGGTCTGATCCAGGCCAGACGCCACCCCCTCCCCCAGCTACACCGATCCAAATCCAAACGTATCCTATCTTTTGGAAAATTTGCTTTTCAACTCCAAGATCCTAAACAAAGAGCCCCGATGACCCCAAGAGAGGTCCAGATAGAAAGCACAGGTGAAAGGCAAGACTCTGCAAAACTGAATTAGAATCCGGGCTGGACCTCCGTGGGCCAAGAGCCCGGGTCTGATCCAGGCCAGGCGCCACCCCCTCCCCCAGCTACACCGATCCAAATCCAAACATATCCTATCTTTTGGAAAATTTGCTTTTCAACTCCAAGGTCCTTTTCAGGTTCAAGGAGTTGCAAGACAAATAGTATAAAAAGATGAAAGTCGCGGGGAGGAAGTCAGCGTTGATAAGCCGTCCTTTACAGCGGTATAAACCCAGCTCCTCCCTCTCCCTGGGGAAGCCGGCAGGCTCACCTTTCCAACTCATCTGAGGCTCAGCCCCCTCCCGGTGACAGGATGGGACATCAGCCTCCTGACAGAAGAAACCTGGCTTCTTAAGACCCCTCTGCTTCTACCCGTATTCAACACACTCTGTCAAGGTGATGCGGGCTTAACCTTTGACCCACTTTCATCTTTCTTTCCCTTTTGCGGAAGTGGTGGTGCGTATGCTTATTTATTTTTTTTTAATTTTACTTATTTTGAGAATTTCAAAACAAAGCCTGTATTTGAAACACTATTTGAAAATGAACTGTCAAATCTTTCTCAGGGGTCTTTTTCAATGACTAGCATGGTGTTTAGCCTAAATGATCTTCCTTTCTAAAAAAAAAAAAAATTTTTTTTTTGTCTTTTTTAGGGCCGCACCTGTGGCATATGGAGGTTCCCAGGCTAGGGGTCCAATCGGAGCTGCAGCTGCCGGCCTGCACCACGGCCACAGCCACATGGGATCTGAGCCGAGTCTGGGACTTACACCACAGCTCATGGCAACACTGTATCCTTAACCCACTGAGTGATGCCTGGGATGGAACCTGCATTCTCATGGATGCTAGTCAGATTCGTTTCCACTGAGCCACGATAGGAACTCCCTAGAAAAAGATTTTAACTGTAGTATAGTTGATTTACAATGATTCAAGTGTATAGCAAAGTGATTCAGTTATACATATATTCTTTTTCAGAATCTTTTCCATGGTGTGTTATTACAAGATATTGAATATAGGCCCCTATGCTATCCAGTAGGTCCTTGTAGTCTATTTTCTATATAGTGGTGTGTATCTGTTAATCCCAAGTCCCCACTTTGTCCCTCCTCCCCTTTCCCCTTGGTAGCCATAAATCTGTTTTCTATGTCTGTGAGTTTATTTCTGTTTTGTAGCTAAGTTCGTTTGCATCATTTTTTAGGATTCCACATATAAGTGATATCATATGATGTCTGTCTTTCTCTGTTTGACTTACTTCACTAGTACAATCACCTCCAGCTCTATTAAACGCTCTTTCAAATGCATGTCTTGCTTTTGGAAATTGGACCCTCTTGTACGTTTATATGGAGGCACCATTAGTCAAAGCCTGAGACAAACCCCAGAAGGGGTTTCTGAGTAACTCCTTTCCTGGAACCTTTCCTTGGTCAGCTTTCGTTATCAAGTCTCCACAGGATGAAGGGTTTCAAAAGCATCATCGCTCTCTTTTTCGGCAGACCTGAGGCATATGGAGCTCCCAGCCCAGGGAGTGAGAGGAGCTGTGACCTACACCACAGCTGCTGCAATGCCAGATCCTTTACCCACTGCTCAGGCCAGGGATCGACCTGCGTCCATGCTGCTGCAGAGACACCATCAATTCCGTTGCACCACAGCGGGAACTCCATCATTTCCGTTTTGAAAGGGACTTTTAACCTTTTTGGTCTTGGGTAGTTTATTAGAAAAGAACTTCTCCTTGAACCCCAGATTAGAAGACAAAGCAGCTGAACATGGCACTAGGGTGGTTTTCCACCTCCAAGCTCCCCACGTCATTAATCCATCCATCCCTCCATTCATTCACTCAACAAATACTTTGGGTAGATAAAAGTGACCCCTGACTTGATAGAGCTCACACTTAGGGCATTAATCAAGAGCCCAAACTGATGGTTGCCAAGAAAAGGAAAGGCACAAGATGAATCTGAGAGGCAGGCCAAAGCTCATTCCTCAGGTCCAGGATGCCCCAGAGGCCATCCTAAGGGTTTTGGTGTTTAGCCTAAGAACTGTGAGAAAACCTGGGTCCAGCCTTCTCCTTTCTCTTGGCCTCATGTTCTCCCAGAGACGACACACCCTTCTGGTTCTGAGTTAAAATTTTACTGTCACCCACCCGAAAATTCTCTCCCCCAAACCAGAGCGTGTCTCTCATGTTACACCCACAAGAGTCTGTGACACCACAGGCCCCACATCAAGAAGACAGCATGGGTGTTCAAAGTCTGAAGATCAGCCATGAGAAGGCTCGAAAGAGTGAAGGCTCCCAGCCTGGACCGGAATTTCAGCCCAGTTGGAAAACAAGTGTAAAGGTGATCCAGTGGTAAGCTGGCCAGCCTCTCCTGTTCTGTTTGGAAAGGTATCAAGATGGCGCAACTGTAATGTTTAGAAGCCGTGATGGGTCACTGACCTTCCCATCATGGGGCTAGCACGTGTTCACTCAGGCAAGGCCAGCCACGCCCTGCAAGTCCTGACAGCTGGTTTCTGCCCCATGGAAGAGTGGTTTTGCTAAGAGCCACCCTTCCCAGCTGAACAATTGCACAGGAGGCAAAACAAGCCACAGTGTAATTAGCAAAATGATGGGAAACTATGTTAGCAATTCAAGTACCATTAGTGTCCCCTTAAGTGAACACGTGGACAGCAGTGAAGGGGAAATGCAACTATCTGACCCCACTGGACAATTTTGCAAATATCTTTCAGAAATCTTTAGATGGTGGCAACCCTTCGGTTTAAAATCTTCTTCGAGAATCCAACTCGGGAGACTCATCACCTATTCCAAACAGGCTGAAATGGTCCTCGCACAGTTCCCGTTGTGGGTCAGTGGTTAACAAATCTGACTAGGAACCATGAGGTTGCGGGTTCGATCCCTGGCCTCGCTCAGTGGGTTAAGGATCCGGCATTGCCGTGAGCTGTGGTGTAGGTTGCAGACGCGGCTCGGATCCTGCGTTGCTGTGGCTGTGGCGAAGGCCGGCAGCTACAGCTCCTGTTAGACCCCTAGCCTGGGAACCTCCACATGTCACGGGTGCAGCCCTAAAAAGACAAAAAAAAAGAAGAAAAAAAGAAAAAGGGACTGGATTTATTTACAAAACAGAGACAGGCTCAAGAACCTAGAAAACAGGAGTTCCCGTCGTGGCGCAGTGGTTAACGAATCCGACTAGGAACCATGAGGTTGCGGGTTAGATCCCTGCCCTTGCTCAGTGGGTTAACGATCCGGCGTTGCCGTGAGCTGTGGTGTAGGTTGCAGAAGCGGCTCGGATCCTGCGTTGCTGTGGCTGCGGCGCAGGCCAGTGGCCACAGCTCCGATTAGACCCCTAGCCTGGGAACCTCCACATGCCGCGGGTGCGGCCATAAACCCGCGGCCATAAAATGACAAAAGGCAAAAAAAAAAAAAAAGAACCTAGAAAACAAACTTATGGTTATGAAAGGGGAAAGGGGCGGAGAGGGATAAATTAGGAGTTTGGGATTAGCGGATATACGGTACTCCACATAAAACAGCCAACAAGCACCTACTGTATAGCACAGGGGCTTATATTCAATATCGTATAGTAACCTATAATGAAAAGAATATATGTATACACATATATATGTGTATATGGGTGTGTGTATGTACATATCTGAATCACTTTAATGCACACGAGAAACTAACACAACACTGTAAATCAATTATACGTCAATTTACAAAATAATAAAAGGAAGGAGGAAGACAGGAAACAAGACAAACCAGCTCTCCCTCAGTCCCCAACTCCCGACATTTGGATTGGAGATCTTTCATCATTTTCCTCAAGGAGAAAGGATATTCTATACAACCGTCCCAATAGCTGGAGTGACTTCTCAATAGGCACTATGACCAGGAGCTTGGAAGAGCGTCTGGGATGTACCGCCAGTCTCGGAAGTACAGCGTAGTCCTTGTTTTCATCACTTTTCTCTAAAGACATCCTTTCCCCCCTTCACTGTCCATCCTAGTTAACAGACCTGCAGCCATCCAGATGATCAAGCCAGAAAACCAGGCGCCATCTTGGTCTCTTTCCTTCTCTCACTTCCCAAAGCTAGAAGTTCTATCAATTTCACCTCCTAAATTTCCCTGTCCCCTCATCCTTATCATCACCATCTACTTTGGGCCACGCTTATTCTCACCGAAAGTTGTGCATAGCTGCCTCCCAGTGTTGGCACACCTGGGTCCCTCATTTCATCCAGCTCTCTGCTCTGTTACAGGTTACTGAACCTTGCAGGGTATAGAGTGTGCACTTGTGTCTTTATCTCCATCCTTCCTTGGTCTGGGAGCAGAGACCACATCAAAATCGTATTTCCTCATTTTCTTTCTAGTTTTAGAAAATTGTCCTTTCATGTTTGCATTTCTCATAAAACAAGACAGAGCTGTGAAAAAGAAGAAAAACTCTTTAAATCTCTCAACTCTGCTTTTGATATTCCTCCCCTGAGGTCTCTTATTTATTCAGAAAAGTAGAGAGCGAGAGATCACAAAGAGGAAAAGAAAGGAAAATAAAGAGAGTAGCGAGAGATGAAATTTTCAGCTGAGTGAGAAAAAGAAATAACTGACTTTTGCTTTTTCATTGCATTGATTACATAACTGAAGCCTGAACTCAGATGACAGGGAACTTGGCAGAAGGACTTGCACCCACCATGAACAGCCGCTGGGCAGGTCCAGTGAGTGGGAACGGCAAGAAGCCAACAGGGACTGGAAATCACTTCCGGCTTGGACTTTTCCTTCTCTGGAGTGACAGGGAGAGGGAGCTGGGAAGTTAGGAGGCCTGGGGTCCAGTCCAGGCCATAGCACCCCAGTGACCAAACCGAAGCAGGCAAACCCATTATAAACCTGACCTTGGCTTGTTCCTTCCTGCTCTGCTCCTCTCCTCCCCAGTTCTCAGCTTTCCTATTAAATGACTCCATCTGTCCCAAGACCGGTTTCCTTTGCTCTGCTCTGTTTTCTTTGATGAGCTCAGGCTGAATGCAGGGGTCGGTGGGGGCTATATTGCAATACTGACCATTGGTGAATGTGCAGGGCCACGAGCCACCCCTGGTCCCTCTGATCTCACCACCCCCAGCAGGGAAATCAATATACACACAATAAAATGTAAAAAATACACTTTGCTTTTGTGAAAGGAGGGTGGATGAAAGCTTTAAAGAAGAACATCCAGTAGCCGTGGGTTGTTCATCAAAAGAATCTGACGTAGCGTCTGTGAGGATATGGGTTCGATCCCTGGCCTCCCTCAGTGGGTTAAGAATCCGATGTTGCTGTGAACTGTGGTTGTAGCTCTCAGATGCGGCTTGGATCTGGTGTTGCTGTGGCTGTGGCGTAGGCCAGCAGCTGCAGCTCCGATTTGACCCCTAGCCTGGAAACATCCATACGCCGCAGGGGACAGCCATTTAAAAAAAATAAAATAAAATAAAAATAAAAAATAAGACAAACGAAAAACATAGTGACTGTCACAGGCTCTGAGATATGTATGTACATATACACACCCACACAAAGACACGACACCAAAATTCTTACTTTATTTTCCTTTGCAGAGGGGAAAGAGAATAACAAAATTAAAAAACAAAGAAATAGTTCCAGTAGATGACATGTCAGACCGTGAGGGCTAAGGAGGAAAAGACGATAGAGAGAGAGGAAGGGCTGGGAAATCGACTGACTGCGGTTCAAGGAGGCTGCTGCAGGAGGTGAGGTGAAGGCCACGTGAGCTAAGGTGCGGGTCTCTAGAGCAAAGATGTTAGAGCCAAGCTTCCCCGCGTCTCACATTCTGTCCCACCCTGAGGCACAAAGAACAAATAAAAACAAGAAGTCATGGAGGAGTTCCTGTCGTGGCTCAGTGGTTAACGAATCCGACTAGGAGCCATGAGGTTGCGGGTTTGATCCCTGGCCTCGCTCAGTGGGTTAGGGATCCCGTGTTGCTGTGGCTGTGGGTGTAGGCCGGCAGCTACAGGTCTGATTAGGCCCCTAGCCTGGGAACCTACATATGCCGCGGGTGAAGCCCTTAAAAGACAAAGAAAAAAAAAAGTGATGGAAACTGCATCACTCGCTATACTTGTTGGCATCCGGTGGGCCCTGGAAACCATCGGTGTGTTTGGCTACTGTGTCTACACAGCCAACAGGACACACCACTCACTCAGGGCTCCCAGTTATGGTCAGGATGGTCCCCCAGTTCCCAAGGCCCCCGCTTTGCCCCCCCACAGAAACACACATCCACACCTGCATCTGGGCCCTGGAGTTCCACCCCTCACGGGGGCTTCCAAATCCCCGTGGCTTGTCGGAAGACAGGGGCCTCCGGGAACTCCCCGGATCAGGTTCAGGTCTTTATCTAGTTTGGGGTCTGGGTGGCGAGTTGGATGAAGGACCTTGCAATTCGTTTGCTCAGTTGCCGGGGCGGGCCAGGCCGCAGGGCTGAGGGTAGTAAATCGAGGAATCCTGTAACACCTACGTGCAGTACCTGAGCCGTGGGAAACAGAGCTGGATGTGGGCTCTTATTAATAACAGTTCCTGCTGCAGCGCTCTTCCAGATGTGCGAAATATATACCTGCCCACCAAGGAGGTTACACGCGCAACGTTTTCTTTTCTCATGAACTTATTTATTTATTTACTTGTCTTTTTAGGGCCGCACCTGCAGCCTATGGAGATTCTCAGGCGAGTTGTGTCTGTGACCTACATCACAGCTCATGGCAACACCGTATCCTTAACCAACTGAGGCCAGGGGTCGAACCTGCATCCTTGTGGATACTACTCAGATTCATTTCCACTGAGCCACGACAGGAACTCCGTGACCTTCTATTTTTGATCAGTTTTAAAGCAAAGACGCTGTGGTTGAGAATGGCTCAATACTGCTCACGTTAATAAGTGACGGCCAGAGTTCGACTAAAAGCCTCTCCTGGGAGTTCCCTTTATGGCTCAGTGTAAGGAACCTGACTAGGATCCATGAGGATGTGGGTTCGATCCCTGGCCTTGCTCAGCGGGTTAAGGATCCGGCATTGCCGTGAGCTGTGGTGTAGGTCACAGGCGCGGCTCAGATCCCGCGTTGCTGTGGCTTTGGCTGTGGCTGGCGGCTACAGCTTTGATTTGACCCCTCGCCTGGAAACTTCCATATGCTGCGGGTGCGGCCCTAAAATGCTAAATAAATAAATAAATGAACAAAAACATGGTGGCCTCTGAGAGCCTGACCGTCATCGCAGGACCTGCGTAATGTCTCGGATGAAATATGGCGAGGCTGGGACTGCTTCTCACTTCAGTGGCACTGAGATCCACTCTAAGCAAGACTCCAATGATCTGCGGCTTCCATAGAAAAGTAAGAAAACAAGAAGCTGGGGCGGGGGGCTGGTGAGAGGTCCCGTCCGAAGTCACTCACCAGGTTAGCAGAGCCCGAAGCAGAGCCTGGAGCCGAGAGGACCCAGCTAACTGCGAGCATCACCGGGCCCTCTGGCCAAGCACGCAGGGACCGGACAGCCCCTTCTCAACCCTTGGGCTAACCTCAGCAGACCAGCAACGGAGATCTGTATTTAGAAGAAGAAATATGTTCCATCTCGCCCTCTTTCCCACCACCTGCGGCCCCATACCCCCCAGCCTCAGAGCCGCATCCGAGACACATCCAAATAGACTTTGGAGGCTGGGCTGGGGCTACTCGCCCATATAAAAAGGCAAAAGTAAACACTTTTCCTCCCAAGGACTGGCCAAGGCGGTGGGTGGACCAGCCTGGGCCAAGCCAAGCGGGAACAGGGCATCGAAAGCCTTATTGACAAACAGGGTGTGTTCGTCGACCTGAGAGTAGCCGATGGAAGCTCCAGAGAGAGAGAGAGAGAGAGAGAGCAGGAGAGAAGAACTTCCAGAATCCCTCCTCCAGCCTCGGCCCCCCGGGTAGGATCCCAGGTGTTTCACCTGCCTCCCTCCCCGCTTTCCTGCCCTTGCTCAGGGAGCCGGGCCTGCCTTCAGGCTGGCCGTTTAACGAGGCAGGCTGAGAATTTTCAGCCTCTAACTCATGTGTTCTAATCCTATTAAATATGCACCAGCTTCCAAACTCAGCTTTTAAAAAACTTGCTTCCCCACCACCCACCAGCCACCCACTCCCGCACTCCCCCACCCACCCCGCTTCGCTTTTTACTTAGTCCGTCTTGCTCCCTTCCAGCTTGAAAAGCCATTGCTTGGCTGTTGGCAGGGGTCCCACCGGCGTTTTTGCAAGGATTTGGGCTCTGATTCAGCTACCTGCAGCTGTTCCCCAGTTACCACCCACGTAAAGGAATTTCTGATATTAAAACGGGTGACAAACTTCCTCCCCCCACCCCTTCCCCCAACACATTAGTTTGATTGACGTCCACAGCCTAAGCGGCCAAGTTCACCCTCCTTTGATCCCCCCAAGTTCGCCTGATGATACATTTAATTCCATCCAGCCTCCCCCGCCCTCCAGGCCTTATACACGCTTCCCCTCGTCCTGAAGGACGTTGCCAGTAAAGACCACTGAGATGCCATGGGGGGGGGGGTGCTTTAAAAAAAAAATCTAGCAAATCTCTTGAGAACTCAATTTGCTTCTTGCTGTAGTTATCAAAGGAAATCCCCGTCCCACCAGATGGCTCTAAATCGTCCTAATTTCTCCCCCAACGTGGAACGTCATCAAGTGGGAGTGGGAAGAGGCAGGGTGAACAGAGTTGAAGATCCAGGTTCAGATAGTTCCATAGACCCTTTCAGAGCCAACGCCCAGGACCACCTGCTTCTCTGACAGCACAGAGATGCTGGGGGCCCCTTTGGATCAGAGGGCGTTGTCCCCAGCTGGGCACACCGGGAGAGTATCCACACAGCTGGGAGCCTCCCGGCGGTGGCTACTTTCCTTTGTGTGCGCTGGGGTTGGGAGGGATGGGGCGGGGGACATGCAAACTGGGCGGGTGGCCCCACCGTCCACTGTCCACTGCCTGTCCTCCTCTGGCCAAGTCCCATCTCAGCCTGGGCTGGTCCAAGGAGGATGGGATGGAGGCTGACCCAGCACCTACGAAAGCATCAACTTTAGCGTCCCTGGTACCTACCTCGAGAGCCAGACACTCAAAAGGGGCCCGTGGAGCCCTGCTTACACTGGAGCCCCTGGATAGATGCCAAGAACCTGGGCTTTCTCGCAGTTTCTCCATTCTGCTTTGTAGATACCGTGCCGGGGAACAATAGAAGGGTCCCACCAGTCTCATCCACCCCGCGGCCGTGTCCCCTTGCTTCTGGGCAGTAGCCAGTAATGTGATCCTTCAAGGCAGCGCCAACCCTCCCCCTCCCCCATTGGGAACTCAGCCAGTCTTGGGGCTCTTCAGGGAAGAAAAATTCCTTTCCCTGACCTCTGCAGGTGATTGGATTGAGGTCCCTGCAGCTTGAAATTTGATTTGATCTTTGATCTCTGCTTGCACAGCTGTGATGGTTATTATGTACCATAAAGGGTCTCGGCGCCCTTTCTCACTCACCTGCCCTCCGTAGCAAGTGCTTGGGGCCAGGTATCCCTGGGCTGGGGCAGAATATTGCTTCTCTGTTTTTCTCATACTGTGCTGCCCCCAGTTCAGTCCTGCTTTCTCATTCCCCTCATTCCTGGGACTTAACCCCAAATTCCAAGACCGTGGACATTTTCAAGTCCTTCTAAATGAGAGCATGTGGTTTCGGAAAAAAAAAAAAAAACTAAAATTACTATGTGTTAAGAGCCAGAAATTTAAACAAGGTCATAGTCCCAGAAGAACGCGGCATGTGTATAAACAAGTTCTTAGAGGAGAGTGGTCCCGAAAATGAGTTTTCCTGGATTTAGTCTCCTCTGCCTTGGTGAGATCATCTTTACCACAAGGGTACGAGGAGACACAGCTAAGGGTGCAAGTTTAATGGACTTCATCAGACCTATTTCCTTTTTTTTTTCTTTAGTCTTACAAAAAGTTTTATGGTAATATAGTTGATTTGCAAGGTTGGCATGATTTCTGCTGTACAATGAAGTGTCTCTGCGAGACATATGCACATAACCATTTTCTTTCATATTCTTTTCCCACCGAGATCATCACAGACTACTGGGTTGAATTCTCTGTGCTCTACAGCAGGTCCTGTGGGCCAGTCATCCCACACGCCTCAGTGTGCAGATGCCGGTCCCAAACCCCCAGACCATTCCTCCCCCAGCCACCTGTCCCCTTTGGTAACCATAAGTTTTTCAAAGTCTGTGCATCTGTTTCTGTTCTGCAAAGAAGTCCATTTGTATCCTTCCTTTTGTTTTTTTAGATTCCACATATAGGAGATATCGTATGTTGCTTGTGTTTCACTGTCTAACTTCCCTTAGTATGATAGTTTCTAGGTCCGTCTGTGTTGCTACAAATGGCATTATTGCTTTCTTTCATGACTGAGTAGTATTCCATTGTATATATATATATATATATTGTATATATGTACCCCATCTTCTTTCTGCAGTCCTCTGTTGATGGACATGTAGGTTGATTCCATGTCTTGGCTATTGTGAATAGTGCTATAATGAATATTGGGGTGCGTTTATCTTTTCAACTGTGTTATCCCCCCTTTTTTTTTCTTTTTTTCTTTTTTTGCTTTTCAGGGCTCTACCGGCAGCATATGGAGGTTCCCAGGCTAGGGGTCTAATTGGAGCTACAGCTGCAGCAACTCGGGATCCGAGCTGTGTCTGCGACCTACATGGCAACGCTGGATCCTTAACTCACTGAACGAGGCCAGGGATCGGACCCACAATCTCATGGTTCATCGTTGGATCCACTTCTGCGGCACCACGACGGGAACTCCCATTTTCTTAAAAATAACTCCTGTATCCATTGGGAAAAAGGTTTGGGGAACTTGACCTTGACCTCTGAAGAGTGATTCTCCGCGCAGCAGGGGAAGGGAGGGATGACCTAGTGCTGCCTGAACAGACCCTGGTTCTTCACTGTCAAGGACGGGGGAGGGGGGACGTCTGTCCTCAGAGTGTGAGTCCTTGCCCAGGTGAGGAGACATAGATAAAGTTGCAAGTTTAATAGACTTCATCAGACCCATTTTCTTTTTTATTAGTGTTAAGTGACATAATAACAGGTGATATTAATGGCAAGCTGACTGTACTTTGGTCACCCGCATGCACACTTCTAAACCTTGATAACTCTATCAAAAACTGGAGCTTGGAGGGGGATAAGTAGGTACTTTAAGATGACTCAAGGGCAGTTCCCGTCGTGGCTCAGCGGTTAACAAACCTGACAGGCAACCATGAGGTTGCGGGTTCGATCCCTGGCCTCACCCCGTGAGTTAAGGATCCAGTGTTGCCATGAGCTGTGGTGTAGGTTGCAGACTCAGCTCAGATTCTGAGTTGATGTGGCTGGCATAGCTGAGACCCTCACGCCTGGGAACCTCCTATGCCCTGGGGGTGGCAAAAGAGGAAAATCCCGTTCCCATTGTGGCTTAGCAGAAATAAATCTGACTAGGAACCATGAGGTTGCGGGTTCGATCCCTGGCCCCTGAGCGGGGCGCTCAGCGAGTACCTCCACACGGCATGTGTGTCACAGCATGTGTGTAGTGTCCATGAAGATGCGAGTTCAGTGACGGTTTGGGCCCGGTTTGGGCCCTGAGTTCTTGGGGGCTGTGGTGTAGACCTGATCCTGCTCCCACCCCCAGCAAAAAGGAGTCCCTCACGGTCATGACACAGGCAAATAACTGTCTATCACACAGGCAAATAACTGTCTAAACTGTCTAGCACAGCTATAGTGCTAGAATATATAGATAACATATAGAATACATATAATATATAAAAATATGTATAATAATATTTAATAATATATATTTTAATAATAATACATTAATAATACATATAAATATATGTATATATTTTAATAATGTATATAAATAATATTTCAATAATACATATAAATATATGCATACATTTTTAATAATGTATATGAATAAAATTTATATATAAATATATATGTATACACACATATAGGTGTATATACATATAATATATATTTTACCATATATATTTTAATAATATATATTTATATATAATATATTAATAATATATACATAATATATATTTTAACTGAATCACTTTGCTGTACACCTGAAACTAACACAAAATTGAAAACTATACTTGAGTTCCCTGATGTCTCAGCAGCTTAAGGATCCAGTGTTGTCACTGCTGTGGCTGGGGTTGCTACTATGGTTTGGGTTCAATCCCTGGCCCAGGAACTTCTGCATGCCACAGAGATGGCCAAAACAAAACCAAACAAAAAAATTATATACTTCAATTTTTAAAAAGAGAGAAAGAACCTTGATGTCTATACTGTTCACTGCCCAAGAAGACCTATTCAAGATTCATTTTGTGGGTACCCTTTTTTCTTTTCTTTTTTTGAAGAGTCACACTTGTGGCGTATGGAGGTTCCCAGGCTAGGTGTCGAATCAGAGCTGCAGCTGCTGGCCTACACCACAGCTACAGCAATGCCAGATCCGAGCCTCATCTTCCGACCTACACCACAGCTCATGGCAATATCGGATCCTTAACCCACTGAGCAAGGCCAAGGATCAAACCGGCGTCCTCATGGATACCAGTCAGATTCATTTCTGCTAAGCCACGATGGGAGCTCCTATTTTGTGGGTACCGAGATTTTAATCTGAAAACAAGATCCGAATAATATTTTCACCTCTTACCTTTTCAAATTCAAATTGTATTTAACAGCTTACAAGAATGATACAAGGACGAAGTACATATTTAAAAAAAATGTCAGGTGGCTGGAGCTCCTGTCGTGGCTCAGTGGTTAATGAAGCTGACTAGAAATGTGAGGTTGTGGGTTCGATCCCTGGCATAAGATCAGAATAATGTCTTTACCTCTTACCTTTTCAAATTCAAATTGTATTGAATAGCTTACAAGGATGAAGTACATCTTTTAAAAGAAAGTCAAGGTGAGGGAGTTCCTGTCATGGCTTAGTGGTTAACGAACCCAACCAAGAACATAAGGTTGTGGGTTCGATTCCTGGCACAAGATCAGGCTAATGTCTTCACCTCTTACCCTTTCAAATTTAAATTGTATTTAACAGCTTACAAGGATGAAGTACATCTTTTAAAAGAAAGCCCTGAGGGCAGGGAGTTCCTGTTGTGGCTCGGTGGTTCATGAGTCTGGCTATGACTCTCTAGCCTGTAGGTTCGATCCCTGGCACAGGTCAGGCTAAGATTTTCACCTCTTACCTTTTCAAATTCAAATTGTATTTAACAGCCTAAAGAAAGACAAGTAGAAGCAGTTCTTGCTGTGGCTCAGTGGTTATTGAGTCTGACTAAGAACCATGAGGTTGAGGTTCGGTCTTTGGTACAAGATCAAGGTAATGTGCTTTTCACTTCTTACCATTTCAAATTGTGTTTAACTGCTTAAAGAGAGGTTAGTATAGGGAGTTCCTGTTGTGGCTTAGTGGTTAGTGAGCTTGGTAATAAATCTGACCAGGAACCATGAGGTCGAGGGTTCGATCCCTGGCCTTCTGTAGCTAGTGTGTTTTATATCCTGGTGTCGCCACAAGTAGATGTGGCAGACACCGGTGTTAAATCGAAATAAAATTTACCCCCCAATACCATGCTTCTTTTTCCACCCCTACTAGGGGCTGTCCCTTATACCACAGCTCCTGGCACCATCGAATCCTAGACCCTCTAAGCAAGGCTGAGGATCGAACCCACAACCTCATGGCTCCCAGTCAGATTCATTAACCACTGAGCTATGACAGGAACTTGTAGTTGACCTTCTTTTTAGTCCCTGTTAAGTGCCCATCACTAAGGCATTGCAGTTGTTTAAAAGCCATAGCTAGCTTTCATTATTTCAAGGAAAGGAATCATTCCTATACCTGCCCACCACCCTCTCCACGCTACTCCCTCCGTGATGGTTTTATTTCCCCTGCTTTTTCTCTCATACCTCCTTCTTCCAAAGAAATGTTACAGAGTCTCAGCTTATACGAGAAACTATATCTTTCAACAGGTGACAGTGGCCCTTCCACTCAAATGTGTTTTCTCCACTTTTTGTTTAAAATTACAGGAAATTGGAAAGAATAGTGTAGATACCATCTAGGGAGTTGATCCCTGGACACGGACTCATTGACATATTTGCTTTGTCTCTATGGGGTATGATTTTGATTGCAGCCCATATTAAAATTCCCAAGCAAGGGGTTCCTTTTGTGGCCCAGGGGGTTAAGAACCCAACCTTGGCCCGCTAACCAAGCCAGGGATCAAACCCACAACCTCACAGTTGCTAGTCGGATTTGCTAACCACTGAGCCATGACAGGAACTCCTGAGCTTCCCTTCTTTTAACCATATGTATCAGCAGATTGTTCTCAGAAGATTCAAGTTTTTAAATGAAATATCTAAAGAGGTCTCCTGACACCTCTTGTTTGGGGTGATGTGGTTCGTCCAGAGAGAACCGGCACAGACCTCCAGCAGAGACGGACTTACCGATAAAACCCTTCACAAATGAAAACGTTTGACCATCACCCCTCCTCCCCCAATAGTGTTTTGTTTTTGCTGTGCTTTGTTGTCTAGGGTCTGATTTGCTATCATGACTCAGAAGGGTTTACAGGTGAGTTGATGGATGGAGTCTTCAGTACAGGCAACACCAACAGGTAAGTTCGGATGCTGGACCCGGTCATTGGCCACTAACATTGAACCCCTTCCTCATGAGACAGTGTCGAGGAGCAAAGGCTGGATGTCACAGGGCCAGTTCCTCTCTTACGTCATACCCTTCACCATCAGGTTCGGGATAGTCCTGTCTACGATGCCCTATGTAAGGGACATCAAGGTGACACCCAGGTTCAAGGTCCAGCTCTGCATGCAGCTGGACGATATGACCTCGGTCAGAGCGCCTCTCTTCTCCAAGGCTCTGTTCCCTTATCTGCAAAGCCGTGAACTGCCATAGCCACCTTCCTCTTGGCTGGCCTCACTGTGGCTCTCCCAGGCGTGAACACCTGGGCCTCGGAGCACTCCCTCAGATTAGAATTAGAATTTCCTCACTTCAGGTCCAGGAAGTCGCCTCTGACACAAACCTGATCAATCGGTGGAAGGTCAGGATACTGGCAATGACCAGGCTTCCAGAGTCCACTCTGTCCTCTTCCTGCCCTAGAAAAGTACAACGTCCCTGGTCCTTAGCCCTCAAGAGCAGCCCAACCTCATCCATTCTCTCTTGGTTTTTTTTTTTTTGGGGGGGGTCGAAACAGAGGTTCTTAGGCAACGCCAGATCCTTGACCCACTGAGCAAGGCCAGGGATCGAACCTGCAACCTCGTGGTTCCTAGTCAGAGTCGTTAACCACTGAGCCACGACGGGAACTCCACACCTTGTCCATTCTTTTAGCCCCTCTGTGCTTCCCGTGCATTGGAAAGACCTCACTTCACTCTACAAAATGGTGGGAAAGACGGTGGAGTAAGAGATGATACTAGCCCAAAACTGACTGTGTGTTCTGCGCGCCAGACCTGTGTGTTAACTGTTTTCTCAGCATCTCCAGTTGAATGTCCAAGAGGCATCTCAATCTTCATTATGTCTTTGTCACCACTCTTTTTTCTTCTTTTTTTTGCCTTTTGTCATTTTAGGGCTGCACCTGTGGCATGTGGAGGTTCCCAGGCTGGGGGTCTAACAGGAGCTGTAGCTGCCGGCCTACGCCGCAGCCACAGCAACGCAGGATCCGAGCCGCGTCTGCAACCTACACCACAGCTCGCAGCAAAGCCGGATCCTTAACCCACTGAGCGAGGCCAGGGATCGAACCCACAACCTCATAGTTCCTAGTCGGATTCGTTAACCGCTGTGCCACGACGGGAACTCCTTTGTCACCACTCTTAATGCTCTTCCAACCACTCCTTCCTTCACTTTCCCCAAAGCACAAAGTGCACCACTGCTCGCCCAGTGGCTCAAGACCAAACCTGGGTCGTTCTTTGTACTTCTCTTTTGGTCACACCCCTACATCCAGTCTATCCACTAGCCAGGCGAGCTTGACCTTCCAAATACGGCTGACATCTCCTTCCTATCAGCTCCACGCTTGTCCCTCCAGTGAAACCTGCCACTGCCTCCCGCCTGAACTCCTACATCTTCTGTATTTCCGGCTTCCGTTTGGCCCTTTGACTGTCTAAGCACTGCTCGGCAGCCACTGAATAATCTTCCCAAAACCAGAAATCAGACCAGACCTCTCCCCCTTTCGAAATCTACTGAGGGTTCCCCACCAGGTTTAAGATTAATTCTCAACCTTGGCCCTTCCTCTTCCTTTGCTTACCTGGGCCATACATAGCCCCTCACTCCACTTTCTCCCTTCCTGACTGCAGCCAGTGGAGGGCGTCTTGCTGTCCCTCAAACGTAGCAGGTCTATTAGCCCCTTTACCCATGCCGTGCTTGTCACCTGGGCTTTGCCTCATGTCAAGGCCACTTTTGCCACCTTGCTGCCACTCTCCAGGGCCCACTTACTTCTCTCTGCCCTCCCACCCCAAGTCCCATGCACTTGTTTTGTGTCTGCTCGCTGCACTCCGCAAGGACAGGTGCTGGTTTCTTTGGCTCCACCCTGAATCCCTAGTGCCGGGGACATTTGCTGTCCCAAATCTTTACAGAGTGCATTAATTAATGGAACATCATTATTCCAATCAAGGCAAACCAGGATGTGAGGAAATAAGCAAAAATTCCTTCTGTATTTTGCCTTTCTCAGCAACTGTTTTGAATTCACTGGGAAATAAGACTTATCTGTTGTCAAGTCTTACAAAACTGGTTCCCAGCGCGTTTCTGTCATCATAAAACATCACTCTGTTCACTTTCTTCCTGCCCCCTTTTATTTACTACCCCCCCCCCCCGCTTTATTTCTGGCTGTGCCCACGGCAGGTAGAAGTTCCCAGGGCCGGGGATCGAACCCATACCACAGCAGCGACCTGAGCACCTCAGTAGTGACAATGCTGGATCCTTAACCTGCTGAGCCACCAGAGAACTTCACTACCCCCCCCTTTTGTCTGTCAGAGCTCTGGAGGGCAGGAACTTCTCGTTCTTGCTCCAGGCTGCTTCCCATCTGATGGCCTGGCACACAGTAGGTGCCCAATACATGCGTGTTGAATGGATAATTAAATGAATAAACTAAACAGGGCTGGAAATCTCATTAAAAGAAATCAAGAGCAATAACTAATTATTTTTCCGCTTATTTTTACTACCCGCTAAAGCCTGAAGCTCTCTCCTGATTAAGGATCTGGTGTGACTGAAGTGGCTTGAGTCGCTGCTGTGGCATAGTTTCGACCCCTGACCAGGGATCAGTAGAAAAAAAAAAAGACTACTACGCTGCCTTGCACTTAGTAGGAGTTCAGGAAACATATTTATTGAGTTGAATTTCACCGAACAAGCAAAGTTTCAGGGGCTCCATGTCCTAATTAGAAAAACTCTTCTGGGGAGGATAAAAGCTTGGAAGAGGAGGTTGTCAGGAGACCTAGGTTCCCAGCTTGGCAGGACAGAGACAAAGGGTTCAATGGGCTCATTTGCATTTGTTTTGCATAAATATGCAAGCTGAGTGGCTGAGCTGGTGTCTCTAAGTATGTCAAATGGCAACTGTGTTTTCAAATAGGATATTCAGGGTCTTACAAGCAGGCAGAAGATTCCCACCCCCAAAAGAGGGTTCTTCGTCTGTCCTGGTTATGGTGAGAGAGCCCGAATTTGGCTTGCCTGGGCCCTCCCTATGCCTTGGCCACTGCCAGCCACTTCCCCACGCTCGCCCCCCACCAAGAGCTTGGCCAGCCTGTCTGAGGTGTGGTCACTTCCAACTGCGCCCCGTTGACAGAGCTTAAAACAAACCTCCCCGTTCACACACGACTGCGGTAGATGGAGAGCCAAGTCGGGGCAGCGACTCCACCAGTGCGAAGAGAAGTTTCTAACAGAAAACAGCACTGAAAAAAAAGAAAAGAAAAAAAAACTTATCTTTTCTGGGGCCAACACAGTGCTGGAAAGGCTCTGGGAGATCATGGGATTTTTTCTCTTCCCAGTTAATCCATTTGCCCTCATTTGCATGGGATTTGCATAAACAGCACGTTGTATTCAAGCAGCCCTCACTTCAAGGGCAAGATTAAGGCTGAGGATTTGTCCCACCCATAGCAGTTTTGTTCGACTTCCCCTGTTGAGAAGCTCAGGGACACCTAAAATAGCTCTTTATATACTGGCCGAGGTGAAAAGTGTACAAATGATGATGGAGAAATGGAGGAGGCCTGGGGCACAGAGTATCCTGTCCTGTGTTGGGGCGGTGGGGGGAGCACGGAGGGTGAACAGTGGGAATTTTAAAGTTGCTTCCAGTTCTGGAATTCTATACACCTCTGCAGGGGGGCCGGGCACTGAAGGGCTGGCCTCGCCAAACCCTGGGATGACACCGGAGCTAGATGTACCGTGGCCAGAGCCAGGTTGAACTAATATTTGTGGAAGGCTTTTCTGGGACAGCCACTGTCACGTGGGAAAGGGAAGACGTGTGCCCAGATCGGACGGGGCAGGGTGGGGTTGGGGGAATGGGCAAGAAGGCATGCGAAATTCTTCCACCGGCCCCACCGGCAGCGCCCTGCTAGCCATTAAACTGCGATAAACGCTTTAAAAAAAGGCTTTCACTTACACACCTCTCTCACCTCCCAGCCATCAAGCCTTACCTTGTCCTTGAAGAAGAAACAAGAGCACAGAAGCACTTGGCACCGGCCAACAGTCACATTCCAACCCCCCAATGTCAGGCTTGACTGGGGCCCTTCCAGACGGACCTTCCTATCCCGGTGCCAGTGGGGTCTATAAAATTCTCCATGTTCTTGGCCTGGAGGAAGTTGCCTTGGCCCAAGCTCTCTTGAGTCCACACCCAGAGAGCTCAACTTTAGCTTCTGGGTTGTGCCAGGAAAGATCCTGGCGCATACAGGGCTACCCCAGGTACGATGCACAAAGTAAGATCAAGAGCTTTCCAAGAGCAGATCGGGCAAACCTGCAGGACACACGTGGAGGGGAGGAGGACGGAATGTCCAATGTCCCTGTTTATTTCTCCCCAGCTTCCTCCGTCTGTGCAGAGGGTATCAGTTGCTGATTACTACGTGTGCAGCTGAACACCCGATGCGTCCAGCTTCCAAGAAAGGGAGGGCGAAGGGAGGGAGGATGGCAGTGAGACGGAAAGGACGAGGGGCCTAAGGGTTTCCTGACTTGGCCTCATCTAAGTACCACTCGCTGTGTCTTTATACAATCATGTAGGTCATCTCTCTTCTGAACACCGTCGCGTTGGGTGGGGATGTGGGGGGACTGAACGTAGGTAAAGCAAACACGCAAAACCAGAACACGGTGTCTGGTCTTAACCCTAAGGCTTGGAATGTATGGAGCTTGCTCAAGTCCTTTGCATTCTCTAGGGTTTCGTCCATCTTCTTAAGAGATTTTAAAAATCTGCCCCACTTTTCCTCCCCAGATGTCTGAGAGCCACAAAGGACGTCACACAGCAGCAGACTGGAACAGACAGGTGCCAGGGACTATTAGTCCCCTGGCCTAACCCGTGCCCAGGAAAACAGACTTCTCTGAAATTTTTTTCCAGCCTGTCCACAAATACAGTTATTCGGATTATCCTGACTTTGATTCCCCCTAAGCATTTCAAGATCAATTTTATTTTCGTCTTTTATTTCTTGTTTTTTCTTTCCTTGAGACTATGGGAAGAAAAGAAATAGGGATTCCCGGAGACTTTCCATCCGCGGACAGCTTCTTTAACAGCTGGTAGGTTATAATGCCTGGCCCAAGAGAGCAGTGATAATAACTCATTTTGACCATGAGGCTTAAAAAAACCCTGTGTGATTCGGTGACTCTGAAATAAAGAGTATTTTCTCAAAAGGAGTAGAGTGTTGGCTATCTGTGGTCTTATGATACCCAGGAACCAAAGTTACCCGTTAAAGAAAAGAAAGTCTTGATCCTGTTTGTGATGCTACCGTCCTGTCAGGCTCAGGTGCCTGTGGGTGACTTAGTCCAGCTTTAAACAGTTTCTAGTAACTAATTATCCTGCTTCACTTCTCTCTCTTTTTAAAAAATTAGTCTGGAAGCTCGAAAGATTAAATGTGAGTGCATTTCCCCACTGCCTTTTCCCATGTGAAACCTCATTTTCCTCGGAAATGCTTGGATCTCCACGGCAGACGAGCAACATACCCTAGGCCCCCTTCAGCTTACAGCCGAGACGGATGTGCTCCCCCAGTTTATTTACAGATGGTTGGGTTGCTCTGCTTTCCACCACAAAATGTTGCCCAAGTCCAGGAACCAGGGATGCGTGGGGGGGGGAATACCATACTGTCGCAGTCCCCTCCTTCTCCTTGGTCGTTAATTGCATCCTGCTGGGAGCCTGCCCCGTGCACTCTGGGTGAGCATGTGTCAAACACATTTCCCTCTTCCTAGCACTTGCCAAGGGTGTGTTAGCCTCTGGGTTTTGAAACCCCCTCTCTGAGACACCGAGACCTCCTCGGATGCAGTGGGGTGGGCGGGGGTGGTGGTGCGGTCAGCTCTACTGCAGGGACCAGCTGGTGGCTGGACAGGCAGAAGGGACCCGCTGTGGCGACCGGAACTTAAGAGGCTACAGACTCAGCTGGGGATCTCCTTAAACGATGGAGCTGCTGATCCTTTTCTCTAACCCTCTCTTCACTCCTTCTGAGGTCCCGGAACAACTCCAGCAGCCCAGACTCGGCTGCTTCCCTCCCCAGCTGTTGTGAGTTCTTCCGAGAGAGCAAAGTAAGTAGAAAACAAACACCTTCCTGGGTATTTATTTTCCCCGGGGTACATCCTTGAAGGACCAGGAAGAGCCCATTATCTTCTATCAGGGGACAGGGCTGTCGTAATCTGGGGTTTCCCGGTGGGCTCTGCTCACGTGGAAGATTCTTGCATCGCAGAGTTTCTCCCCACGCCCAAGCATGAGATCCAAGCTGGCCTCAGGGATTTCTCTCAAAGAACCGTGTGCTGTCACCCCAGCCTAGCCTGCTCTTCCCTCTGGTCCCAGCGGTGTGAAAAAAAAAAATCAGATTATTCTTACAGATTAAGGTTGGCTAGAAGAAATGCCATGGCTCCAAAATGTTGAGGGAGGGAGCTTTCATTTGGTTTCACCCCCCAGCCTCTCCCGTTTGTAAGATGATACACAGTATCATCAACCCTCTGTTGGTTTCATGCCTGCCTGGTCCTTGGGATAAATAATAAAACTTGCTGGGAAATGGTTATCGCCTCCTGGTACAGCACAGCGCTAACTAATATGCCAGGTTTAGAGGCAGACAGACCTTGGCCGAAATGTTCTCTTTTCCTTTTATTAGCTGTGAGATCTGCCGTCTCTGAACATCTTGAGCTTTTCAGGGTCATCTCTCAAGTTATTCTTAAACTGACTTTTAGTGTTTTTTTATTTTTTATTTTAGGGCCGCACGCGCAGCATATGGAGGTTCCCAGGCTAGGGGTCTAACAGGAGCTACAGCTGCCGGCCTGCACCGCAGCCACAGCAAAAGGGGGACCTGAGCCGCATCTGCGACCTACACCACAGCTCACGGCATTGCTGGATCCCTGAGCCAGGCCAAGGATCGAACCTGCAACCTCATGGTTCCTAGTCAGATTCGTTTCCGCTGCGCCACGACGGGAACTCCTTAAATTGATGTTTACAAGACTGAATGAGATGACGCATGAAAACAGGAGGTATGTGAGGTCAGTCAAGGGCCCGCAAAGCTCCAGAAATCTTCCTTTTTCTATTGCAAGCAAAGCTAGACATGGTAAGACCTCTGCCAGCTCCCATGGGACGGGCCACGTTTACCACCACCATCTCCTGGCTCTGTGGCTCCGCTTGCCCCCTTCAAGGTCATCTCTTTGGGCAAAGAGAACACACGTCCATTAACCACAGACTCTTCACTGTCCTGCGAAACCTCAACCCAGATGAGACAGAAAAAAAAAAAAAGGGCAACGCCTGGTGCTCCGTGGACCACCGTGGCGTAACTTCCACTTGGCACACGGCCCACGTCTGCACTAACTGCCCGGCTGTACTTCCTGCCAGGCTCCTCGTGTCTGTCCCCACGGGCCAGCCTCTTGAACCCGAGTCACAGCTGGCTCCGCGAGGCAGCCGGGGGCCGGACACCACCTGTAAAGAAAGCTCCTCTCTCCGTGGCGGAGGCGCAGGGCCCCCTCTGCCCCCGGCCCTGCCACGCCCCGACATTGTCCTACTACTGTTTCCGCGTAGCACAGCTGGCCAAAGCAAACAGCCCTGGGAGCCAGCTCTCCCGCGAGCAGCTGCAGCGCAGAGCGGGCAGGCTGTTTCAGGAAGCCTCGGCCCTCCCCCGCCCGCCCCCCCCCCCCGGAGCTCTCTCCTGGAAGACCCGAGGAATGAGGCCTAACCTTTTAATTCGCGGAGCCTGACCTCCTTCCCTGGAGAAACTGGACCCCCCTCCCCTCCCTGCCTTTTCTCTTATCTATCTTCCCCGTGTCGGGTGCCTCAAGACCGGGGAGTCACTTCTGTCCTCTTGGGGTACGGTGGACCCCGGCGCTAGAGGAGGAATCACGAAGCTCAAACGAAGGAACATTTTTTTTTTTTTTTTACAGTTTCATACTCATGGTTCCATCATCTCAGTCTGAGGTTTGGGGAAAGGGGAAGGGTCTTGAATCCAAGAGTCACAAAGAGTGGAAAAACGGGGGGGGGGATGCACTGAGGGTTTGGGATGGAAATGCTATAAAATTTGGTTGTGATGATTTTTGTACACCTATGGATGTAATAAAATTCATGAAGTAATTAAAAACAATCAGAAACTGGAAAAAAAGAAGAGTGGGAAAACTGGAGGCATAAAGAGAGGAAAAGGACTGCGGGAAGGAGAAAAGAAAGGATTTTCAGCATCTTTTAGAGGTTAGTGTGAAAAACGTGCTATATGTGTTTTCAACCCTTAAACTCTGTAAGGCCATAGGTATTGATTATCCCATTTTATTTACAAGACCCTAAGGCCCCCAAAACAAGTGTCATGCTCAAGGTCACTCAGCTCAAGGTCAAAGGCAGGCCCTGGGTCTTCTGGCTCCAAGGCCAGGAACTTTCCAAGTTGCCGCGGCTGTCAGTAGCTTTGGGATTTCCTCTATAGTTTATTTATTCAGTCCCATTACTTTGGCTAAGGTTGAAAGTCCCTAACTCTGGTGTTCCTAGGAGCTACTTGGTGGTGGGGGGGCAGAGTGTCAGTGGTGGCGGTGGGTGGTCGTGATGGTGGCGGTGCTGACGGTGAAGGTGACAGCGTTAATGATGATGGTGATGATGGTGATGGTGGCGGTGGGGATGGGTCCCTGTTCTTGTCATTACCAGGGCCAATGGTGGGAATAACGCAAGACAATAAGCCAGCTAATGGGCTTTGTGTGCGTGTGTGTGTCTTTTTTCTTAGGGCCGCAACTGTAGCATATGGAAGTTCCCAGGGGAGGGGTCGAATCAGAGCTGTAGATGCCGGCCTACACCACAGCTACAGCAATGCAGGATACGAGCCGTGTTCGCGACCTACACCACAGCTCATGACAACGCCAGATCCGGAACCCACTGAGAGAGGCCAGGGATTGAACCCACGTCCTCACGGATGCTAGTCGGGTTCGTTAACTGCTGAGCCACGACGAGAACTCCACCAACTGGCTTTCTGGTGTCTAAAATCCTTCCTGGTGTCCCATTCTCCACCTTCTTATCTTCTGCTTTTGTAAAAAATATCCACATTTCTGAACCTCCATTTGTTGGTAGCAGCACCTGTAAAATGATATGACAGCCTTCTATTTATTTATTTTTGAAAGGATGTAAGGGAAACAGCTTCCCTTATTTAAACAAAACACAGGTTCCCCAAGGCTTTAAAACTGGAAGCCAAGCCTCCAGGTTGGGGGCGGGGGCTGACCCAGCAGAACTGGCCTCTCCTCCCCCGTTTCCTCTCTCCCTGCCTTCTCTCCATCTGACCCTCACATCCACGGACGGATCAGCCTGGTGGTGAATTATTTTCATCTTTCAGAGCTTCAGCCCAAGTGTGGCCTGCTGTCTGTTCCTTGGTTTCCTTTAGCCCAATGGAGAGACTGAATTTTTTTTTGTCTTTTTTTACGATTTCTAAGGCTGCACCCGTGGCATATGGTGGTTCCCAGGCTAGGGGTCTAATCGGAGCTGTAGCCGCCGGCCTAGAACCCACACCACAGCTCATGGCAATGCCAGATCCTTAACCCACTGAGCGAGGCCAGGGATCGAACCCGCAACCTCATGGTTCCTAGTCTGATTCGTTAACCGCTAAGCCATGATGGGAACTCCATGGAGAGACCGAAATTTAAATGAGAAAAAAAGACAGAGGGAGTTCCATTGTGACTCAGCGATAAGGAACCCATCTAGTACCCATGAGGACATGGGTTTGATCCCTGAGACACGGCTCAGATCTGGCGTTGCCATGGCTGTGGCCTTGGTTGGCAGCTGCAGCTCTGAGTCGAGCCCTAGCCTAGGAACTTCCATGTGCAGAGGGTGTGGCCCTAAAAAGACAAAAGACAAAACGAAGAAATAAACAAACAAAACAAAGACAGAGATGGAGAGACAGAGAGACTGAGAAAAGAAAAACAAACGAAAGGCAGGATGTTAAGCCAGCATCCAGATGACAGAGCTTACTTTTCTGAACCTGCACAGCTCACGCCTTCCCCGGCCCCCAGCCACGCCTCAGGCCGCATGGTCTCAAAGGCTCCAGGGGCGCAGGCCAGTTAGGAGCCATCTCCCAGGATCCACACTCCCCAGAGTTCCTGATTTGTCTCCCTGGGGAAGGGGTCAGCACACTTAGGACACGTTCCTCTAGGGACTGGCTGTTCTCGGAGCCTAAGCAAAGATTGCCCCTCTCAGCCACCCGGTACCCAGGTGCTATTTCCCAGCCTCACTGGCCCAGAGCTCTGGCAGCGCTGAAATAAACGAATGCACCCTTTAGGGGACTGGCCTGGCTCCTGTGATGGGCCTAATAATACAACGTCCTCAGAAGCACACGGTCACTTCCCAGTTAATTTCACCCATAAAGCAACGGACCAGCCATCGCCCCAGAGGGCTCACGGCAGCATCAGGGTTGAAATTCTGGGTGCCTGGAAGCATCTTCAGCCACCACCCTGGTTCCTTGGTGAAGGCAACGCTGGAAAAGAAAGAAAGAAAGAAAGAAAGAAAGAAAGAAAGAAAGAAAGAAAGAAAGAAAGAAAGAAAGAAAGAAAGAAAGAAAGAAAGAAAGAAAGAAAGAAAGAGAGAGAGAAAGAGAGAGAAAGAAAGAAAAGAAAGAAGGAAGGAAGGAAGGAAGGAAAGAAAGAAAGAAAGAGAAAGAAAGAAAGAAGAAAGAAAGAAAGAAAGAAAAAAGAAGGAAGGAAGGAAGGAAAGACAGAAAGAAAGAAGAAAGAAAGAAAGAAGGAAGGAAGGAAGGAAGGAAGGAAAGAAAGAAAGAGAAAGGAAGAAAGAAAGAAGGAAGGAAGGAAGGAAGGAAGGAAAGAAAGAAAGAAAGGAAAAGAAAGAAAGAAATTATGAAAACTGCACACTTTAAACTCAAAGGAGAAATAATGCCAATCTCCCCAGGGCTGCAAATTGAGTTCCTTTAATGGCAAATGAATTTCCTTTGGAAGCATAAAACATAAGGTAAATAGACAAACAAACAGGACAGTGAGTCTCTCTCTCTCTCAGCTAATGATGTGTTCCTAGGCAGTCGGGGGGAATCAGGGCACTGACGGCCAACAGCCAGCTCCCACTCTGAAACCGGCACCCAGCTCCCCAACTAGGGGTCGCCCAAAGTGGGAGCCGGCCCGAGCATGTGGTCGAAAACCCCGAGATCCACCCCTCCCGCCCTCCCGCTTCTGGTCCTCGCACAACTGCTCCCACGGGGACACCTCTAAAACACACTTCGATACGGGATACAGAATGAGAAGTGGAAAACCAGCTTGAGAAGCCTGTATCTGTCACTACCCCCGCCCCCTTGCTGTTCAAGTAACAATTTATGCCCGATCGCTTTGGACAGCAGATTCTATTTATTTTGCTAGACTCCTAACCTCTTCCCATTCCAGGGGTGCGGCGGACCGATATTTTCTTTCAAGGCTGTCCGAAAAATTCCAACCTCTCTCGTGTGATTCTAACCCCCAGAACGGCCACAGGGCAGGCGGCCGGTACCTCTTCGTCCCTCTCCAGCCGGCTCGGGGCCAGGCTTCCCCTCCCCGCCCCCCGCCCCGTGCTAAGCCGGGCGGCCTTGAACCTTTTAGACACATAAGCGCCCAAGACATTCTGTCCCTCTCCTATCTCTCTAGGGTTGCGATTGTTTCCTTTTGGCAGAGCATCTGCAGCAAAACTCCCGATTGTCCCCCCAACCCCGGGGGTGGGGGGGTTATCACTCCTGCCCTATAATGAGCCTTAATCTTTGCTGATATAAAACTGTTGCCAGGCCCCGTCCCTCGGCAGGAGGCTCCCCTCACCCCCGGCCCCGCCCCAGTCTCTCCGGAGTGGGGAGACTGGAGTTTGGAGGGAAGCCTGCAGCCTGGCACTCGGAGGGTTAAGCGAGCCTGGCGGAGGGAGAGGAAGCAGGCATATTCCCCCGTCCCCATCCCAGATGGGGGGAGCATGCGAAATCACTGCCTTCAGCAAGTCAGCTTGTTTGGTTATCTTGGAGTGTGTACCGGGGCCTAACTCATCCTGGCCGGTCCTTCCGGATGTAGGCTTGCTCAAAATCCAGCCTGACACAGGAGCCTCATTCCCCGGGGGCGGCCTCCTCCCCGGCTGATAAAGGGTTTCATCATGGATGATTCAAGGGGCTGAGATACAAGCTCGGGTGATAGCTAATGAGGCCTCCAGCCCCCAGCTGACCTCACTCTCTGGTTGTTGACAGGTCCAGTCAGGCTGGCCAAAAAGCATATCCCCACCGGCCAAGACAAATGAGCTCCAGCTCCTGCACCCCCCGACCCCCCACCCACCCTGGGCCTCCAAGTCCTCCTTCTGGACTGCAGTCCACCTCCAAGCCTCCCCCTGGATCAGCCCCAGGGGGCCTCTCCTTCCACCAGCCGGTGAGCCGACGGGGACAGAAAAGGCTAATTCTGGACTCCACGCTGACCGCTGGCCGTGCAAGCAGGCTTGGCCTGGTCCTCTCGGACCCTCCTTACTTCTTCCCAGACTCTCTCCTTCCCACTCAAAGGGTTTGGGACCTGAGTAGGTGGTTTTGAGTCTTGAGTCACTTTCAAAAGCATGCGCTAAGCCCCATCCTCTTGTGTTTGGAGAAGACTTTAAGCTAGGCAGGAACACACACACACACACACACACACACACACACACACACTGGAGGCCTTCTTATCATCCGCACAGCCTGTGGTCCTGGGGGACCCCCAGCTCCTGAAGTCTGAGTCCAGAACTAGAAGAGGTGAGAGAGATGGTGAGGTAGCTCTGAGGTCTCCGTGCGGGTACCAGACAGATGGGACCGGGACGTGATGCTCTCTCTGAGACTGCTAGGGTTAAGTGTCACCCTGGAAACATTCCACGGGACGGGAAGCACCGGGAGTGGAACCCTACCCCTCTCCACCCCCACAGCCAAGGCTTGGGGACCAAAGCTCAAAGCCATGTGCGGCTTGGGCTGTGCCCACACGGGGCTCAAGGCTGAGGCTGGCGGCAGAGTAAGAAGCGGGCAGGGCCTCAATAATATCGGCTCCCACTCCCTGACTGCTGCGTGATGCTTCGCTGTTTCCCAAAGGCTTTTCATATGCATTGTCTGATCCTCATGCTACGCCTGCGGTTACCTGTTATTCCGCTTCTGTCGTTTATGGAGGAGGAAACAGCTTAGGAAGAGCGGAATGGGGACACAGACCTTGGATCGCTGACCCCAGATCCTTTGCTGAAGGGATTTAATTATACTTGGAAATGGATAATACTTCACCGCAACATGGGGAGGTGAAAACTTAAAGGCACAGTGATGAGGTTAACAGAGGCAAGGGGACGAAAGAGTGGAGGCCATTTTTCTTTCAAGAACTTGAAAAAAGTCCGTTACCTTAGCACGTTGCACATTTAGCTCTTTGTTGCTTTATGTAATTAGTCCATGGTTACTGTAGAACATTTTTTAAATACTAATCAGAGAAAAGAAAAAAACACTAACTACAATCCCAGTTGCCTCCTGTATGTACATATGTACAAATATACATCTATATCCTGAAGTTTTTCTATTTCCTATGCATGTAAATATTATATAGAAAGATTACGTGTACATTAATTGGCATTCATCTATAGGCCTACTTAACTTCTTTTTTACTTAGAAACAGAAAAATGCTGGAACTGTCTTTCCACGGCGGGGTCTGGGCTTATGTTATTCTCTATGCCCGCCTAGGGTTCCACTGCACTGATATGATTGGACACTGACCCTGTTTTCACTTTTTTATAATTGCAAATTCTGCTTGCAATGCAGCTTCTTATGCACATATCATTGTGCAGCTGTCTATTTCCTTAAGATAAATTCCTGGAAGTGAAATAACTTGGTCCATCACACCAAGGGTTTCGGTCTACTTTGCCAAAGGGTGTGCCTTTTCAGAGGCCCCCCCACCCCCGTGGTACCAGGGGTCAGAAGGCTTAGTGAGAGTGACAGAGCAGACGGAGGGTGGTGTGCCAGCCTGCTTAAGGGGACCTGGTGGGACATGAAGTGAAGACTGGACTTTGATTTCTGGGGATTAGAGTGGTACTAAAGTTTGGGAGCAGAGATTGACTTGGCCGGAAGTGGGAAAGCAGAGGAAGAAGAGATTGGAAGGGGGGAGAAGCTGGAATGGCACGGAGCCCTGATGTAGGGGAGGGAAAACGGAGCACCGACTCTCCAGAGATGGGCTGTACAGATGCTGGGGGACAGAGGGGACCAGGAGGAGGAAGACAGGAGAGGGAGAAAAAGAAGAGGAAGCTGAAGACCGGGGAGGAGGAGGAGGAGGGAGAAGAAGGAGGAAGAGAAAGAGGAGGGAAATAAGAGAGTTGAGAGTCGTGGTGTCCGTGGAGATAATGAAAGATGATTCAAAGCTTTAAATTTTTTTTATTTAATAAAGTATAGTTGATTTTCAAGGTTGTGCCAATTTCTGCCGTGCAGCCAAAACGACTCATCATGGAGTTCCTGCTGTGACACAGTGGGTTAAGAATCTGACTGCAGAAGCCCTTAGGTAACTGGGGAGATGCAGGTTCTATCCCCAGCCTGGCACAATGGGTTAAAGTTTCCAGCTGGATTCAGTCTCTGACCCAGGAACCTACATATGCCACAGGTGCATCCATTAAAAAAATTATTCTAATATATATATATGTATATATATAATTCTTACGTATATTTTTTTCCATCATGGTCTGTCCCAGGAAAGTGAATATAGTCCCCTGAACTATGCAGTAGAACCTTGTTACTTGTCCATTCTAAATGTAATAGTTTGCATCCACTAACCCCAAAGTTCCAGTCCATTCCTCTCCCTCCTCCCTCCTCCTTGGCAACCACCAGTCTGTTCTCTATTGTCTGTGAGGCTGTTTCTGTTCCACAGATATGTTCGTTTGTGCCATAGTTTACATTCCACGTATAACAGATATTGGCGCAAATGCTATGGAAAACAGTATGAGGTTCCTCATAAAACTAAATATAGAACTACCATATAATCTGGCAATCCCACTTCTGGGCAAATATCCAAAAAAACTATAATTCAGAAAGATAAATGCACCCCTATGTTCATAGCAGCACCATTCACAATAGCCAAGACATGGAAACAACCCGAATGTCCATTGACAGATGAATGGCTAAAGAAGATGTGATATAAATATACAATGAAATACTACTTAGACATAAAAGAGAACGGATTTGCAGTAACATGGATGGACCTAGAGATTATTGTCCAAAGTGAAATAAGTCAAAGACAAATATCCTATGATATCACTTATATGTAGAATCTAATAAAATGATACACAGGAATTTATTTATAAAACAGAAGCAATAATGTCATTCACAGCAACATGGATGCAACTAGCGATTCTCGTACTACCTGACGTTAGAAAGAGAAAGACAGATACAAAGCTTTTGAGTCTGAGCAGGGATGCTAACAAGGTCAAAGAAAATGGAGGGAAATTTCAAGGGAAAGTGGCATTTGAGTTGAAGAGCTGGATTGTAACAACCATGCAGAGCGGCCCTCACGTCGGCTGGGGAGGACAAAAATCTGCTTTCCAGGCAGGTTTGAACATCAGCCTCAGGGTCTGTAATCGAGGCTGAAGGAGGGGGTGACATTGCAAGGAGAGAAGGGCAGTGTGAGAAGAGAGCCAAGGATAGAGCCTTGGAGAATACCAACCCTTAAATAGTGATGGGACACGGGGGAGCCATGGAGAAGCCTCAAGAAGAGTGGACAGAGAGGGAGGAAGAGAACGCAAAGAGTTCTGAGTAACTGGACCTGGAGAAGCCTAGACGCCTAGAAGAGGAGGGCCAGCATGTTTGTCAAGGATGCAAAGAGGCCAAATAGATAAAAGCAGAGAAGGGGCCATTTGACATGACCTCTCATTCCCTCATGCAATGAGAGGGGGCATCAGACAACTTGCCTTGGGTCCAGGCAGACCTTGGTGGGAGTCCTTGCTAAGGGTACAGATGGGAGTGGAGCCAAACAGAGTATATCGGGCCTAGAACAGTGGCAAGAAGGGGCTTCCTGGAAGTTCCCCGGTAGCTCTGCTGGTTAAGGATCTGACGTTGTCACTGCTGTGGCTTGTTGGGTCAGTGCTGTGGCTCGGGTTGGATCTTTGGGCCTGGAAACTTCCAAGTGCCGTGGGAGTGGCCAAAAAAAAAAAAAAAAAGGCTGGGTCAAGCTGGCCTGGCTTGATCTTTTTATTTTTAAGCCTGATTGGGAGGTGGTGGTGGGAACAGTCTTTTTGTGAATGATCTAAATGAATGCAGAACGTACAACGAGGGTCCAGAACCGAACAAGATACACAGCGCATGCTCTGCAGATGGCAGTGTGACAGTGGCAGCCTGACCAATTTTTTAAGTAAAATTCCAACCTGGAATAAGAAAAATAATATCTTATTGTCTATTTCGGAGAGGGGGCAATGTTTCCTTCCTCTGAATTCAGCCAAAAAGTAAAATTCTTCAGGGCTGATACCATTACCACTTTCCCTCTTAAAACATAAAATCTGAGTTACAGAAGAATTATTCTCCCAGAGAAGGGGAGCGTTTGGTTATAATCTCCAGGTCTTAGCCCTCTCTGAGCTCCTGTAGTTCCATCCCCCCGCCGCCCCCACCCTCATCAGGATCAGAGGGTGGGAGCAACCCGTCAGCTGAGTCCCTCTGCTCTTCTTTGCCTCTCCCAAGACTCAATTGAGAGCGCACACTAGGCAGAACAAAACAGTGGCAATTGATGACAAATGGACTGAGCTGCTCCCATGTCCCCCTCCTCACTCTCGGTTACCATGGTGACACCAGCCAGCCAAAGCCAAGAGATCAGGAAATATCCATAAAGGATACTCTGGTGGACACAGGTGTTTGGGGAACTGACAAGATCCTTCCATCTATTGAGGGCCGGAGGGGGACAGGCAGGGAGATGGGGAACTGGGGACGAAGGTACAACCAGGTGGGCTTTGTCCTTGGGACTAGAAGCTTTCTTTTCTCTCCACTGGGAGTTGCGTCACGCTGATACATGCTGACACCGTACCAAAGCTCTATTTTCTTTTCAATGTTCATTTGTCTCCTCTCTTCTACGTCACCTACAAATCTGGATAACCACTACGATGGACAGCCGGATATATGCTCGAGAAGGCGTGAAAAGAGGCAGAATGTTCGAAAGAAGTTCACCGGGACCTGCTTCGACCAGTTTGGAACCTACAGCAGGACAGAACGATGGAGCCAGAAAAGGCAGAGTATTGGGGAGTTGAGCCAGAGAGAAGGGCCTTGAGCACACTTGAATCTCTGGTCCTAGTTGTTCCTGAAACCAGGATCCATCCCTAGCCTTCCAGGCACATTGCTGAGAGAATCTTTCTTGGATTCCAAGAGCTACACCTGTATTCTTCCTTTCAAGTTCTCTTTTTCCATGTGCCAATTAAAGTTGAGTTTCTCCACGGGCAATCAAGAGTCCTAGCTATCCAACCCTCTTACCTCTCAACACCTTGCGACCAGGTCTGTGTCGCAGTCATCTCCACCATCCTTGGTGACAATTTATTGTGGGCACTCAACACCTGTGGAATAAATAATTGGTTTGGTACCTAGTACAAGTTTCCAGAGAACAGACTTGTGGTTGCCAGGGGGGAGGGGGAAGAGTGGGGTGGGATGAACTGGGAGTTTGGGGTTTTAGTAGATGCAAACTATTGCGTTTGGAGTGGATAAGCAAGCAAGTCCTGCTGTACAGCACAGGGACTGTATCTAGTCACTTGTGATGGAACATGATGGAGGATAATGTGAGAAAAAGAATGTACATACACGTATAACTGGGTCACTTTGCTGCTCAGCAGAAATTGACAGAATATTGTAAATCAACTATAATTTTAAAAAAGGTTTCTAAGCAATCTTCTTTTTGGCCACCTTCTTAGCCCAAAGAAAAACTGAATCATAGTTTGAAACTGAATAATAATTTGTAGCTCTCACCTGTCCCATGCTTCCTGGAGCGACAGCATCTTCTCTTTGGAGAAATTTTCCAGTATACAGCAACAGCAGTGGGTGCCTACTGGCGCCCACCACAGACACCAACATTTACTCATTTGACCCTCCCAACAACCCCACGAGGTCATACTGTTGTTATAACCATCTTTATTTTTATGGATGAACTGGGGCTTGGAAAGAGGAAACAACTTGCCCAAGATCAAATGGTGACACTGCCGACTGCAGGGTCGATCTGTCTGACTCCAGTTTTGCTTGATGGCCTTCTCCTTAGATTTCCTGACCTGACTGACTCTGTTTTTAGAGCAAAAGAAGCCCCAGAGTGGGAGCGGGTATTTAAAAAAATCCCTGCTCTGGCAGTTACCGCTGTGGCTCAGCAGGCTACAAACCAGACAAGCATCCTTCCATGGGGATGCAGGTGTGATCCCTGGCCTCGCTCAGTGGCTTAAGGATCCGGGGTTGCCCTGAGCTCGTGGCATAGGTCGAAGATGCGACTCGGATCCTGTGATGCTGTGGCTGTGGCATAGGCTGGCGGCTGTAGCTCTGATTCGACCCCTAGCCTGGGGACCTCCATGTGCTGCAGGTGCGGCCCAAAAGAGCAAAATAAATAAATAAATAAATAAAAATCCCTGCTCCTCTGCCTCCAGTCACTTCTGCCAGGTAGGGAAAAAAAAAAAAAACCCAAAAAACATGCAAACACCTGCAGAGAGGCGAATGGTCATATCCTGTGCCAGACTCAAGCCAGACGGCCTTCACTGCCAGCAAAGTGGGACTGCAGAGGGTAGGAACACTCTTGATCGTCCAAGGGTGTCCCAGGTGTGGGAGACCACGCGTCCCTACCCCACTCGGCAGTGATGTCACCCTCCCAGACCCCGGAAAGGTCCTTTTAAGAGCTGGCATTTTGAGGAAGGTGCAGGCAAGTTGAAGGGTTCTCGGGAGGTGGGTACGAAAGAGTTAAGGCCACAGCTGCTGGCCCCCGCAGCGTGGAGTTATGCTCAGACTGTACCCACTGGGGACCAAGTCAGCTGTCATCAGAGAACAAAGAATCCCCCAGGGCCGCTCAAGTTGTGTCCCACCCCGGGGAAGCCCTGCGAGCTCCCTGGTTAGGATTTCTAAATCGGCCCCAACGAGGCCTGAAGAATAAAGCTCAGGAACAATGAGCGGGCCACGTTCACACAGCCCGCGATCCGGCCTGGCTGCCTGCCGCCCCACCTCCACCCCTCCCCACGGGGCCCCAAAGGCCACTCCACCTCCATAGGGAAAATCATATCGCATCTCAAGCCCCCTGACCGGCTTGCCCGGTGTCCAGAGAACTCAGTGGCGGTGGGAAGGGGGGGACTTTGCCAGGAGGGGCTCCGGATGCTCCCGGAGGAGGGGACAGAGGAAGTCCCTCAGGCGTGTATTTTGTGGGGAGAAAGGAGGGGCCCAGGGCAAGGATGGGGAGGGGTGTGGCTGCAGCCACAATGGAGGCTCCATTTGGGCTTTGGGAGCTCAGATCGTGCTGTTCCTGTTTCATTCCATCCAGATCCAGGTGATAAGGAGTTTTGTGCTGGAATCCTGAAAAGCTCTGCCCTGGTCCCTCAGCCCCAAGGGAACGCCTCTCGGATCCTAGCTGAGGCTCCTAATGGGCCCTAGAGCCTGTGGCTGTAGCAAGACCACAGAGCAGGGAAGATTTATAGCTTAAAAAAAAATTGGCAGCCTGCAGAAGTTCCTGGGCCAGGGATAGAACTTGCGCCACGGCAGCGACTGGAGCCCTGGCAGTGACAACAGATCCTTCACCTGCTGAGCCACCAGGGAACTCCAAGAGAAGAATTACTTTAAGGACAGAACCTATCACAAGATGCACCTTAAATGCGGAGCTCTGACCTAACCTCCACGGGACTCTACATAAAGTCACTGCACCGTGAGTGCTATTAAGTCTGTTCCTTTGTTCGGTGTAAATGTTTCAAAAATACCAAATGGTTAGAACCTTGAATTTGTATCTATGTAATAATTCTGGGAGATTCCAGACAAGGGCGGGCTGAATCCTCTCCAGCGCGGAGGGTTTTTGGTTTTCATTCAAACTTGAACATTTTTTCTTTTTTCTCCCAACAGCCAGAGCCATTGTCTAGCATCGTCTTTCTCCTTCAGGTGTCACGGGGTCCCGAACAGGGAAGATTTGGTGGCTGGAGCTCAGCTGGGGGGTTGTGGCTGTCCCCTTCTCTTCCTGTGTCTAGGTCAGCCCTGTGATCTGGGGTTGAGGTGGGCGGTGGGGGGGGGTTCAGCTTTTATGAAGCCTACATGGAACAAGGCATCCGTGGTACCAGGAAGCGTTGTCAGCCTTGTGCTCTCCCATCATGCCTTTCACCAGTCGGACTTGCAGGAGATGAACTTGCAACTTCAGGTCTCTGCCACACTTTTCTGAAGGGGATCGAGGACTCCCAGACCTTCTCTTAAATAGCTCCGGCTCTGAGTTCTGAAAGGGAAAGGGGGCGCAGGGCTGGGCAGCAGAATTCAAACGCTCACTGGTTTTCAACTGTAGGGGTTCTTCCGGGAAGCTAATCCATAGGTGAACATAACAAATACATCGTAGCTCCGAGATTTTCCCAACAGAATATATCCAACATGGGACAATCTATCACAGAGTCCAAACTCCCCCAAGACCCTGGTTCTAATAACATCTGCCAGCGTGGGACCCCTTTTATGGGTTAAGCAGTTCTTACAATTTATGCCATCAGCTTTAATCCTCACGAGCCTGTTTTATTTTTGTCTTTTGTCTTTTTAGGGCTGCACCTGTGGTGTATGGAAGTTCCTAGGCCAAGGGTCGAATCAGAGCTATGGCTGCGGACCTACACCACAGCCACAGCCACAGCAATCAGGGATCTGAGCCGCGTCTGCAACCTACACCACAGCTCATGGCGACCCCAGATCCCCAACCCACTGAATGAGGCCAGGGATCGAACCTGCGTTCTCATGGATGCTAGTCCGATTCATTTCCGCTGAGCCACGATGGGAACTCTACGAGCCTATTCAGGAGAGGAGAAAGTTAGAGCTCAGAAGTCTCTTCAGGCCACACAAGGAGCACATGGAGCAAAACACTGGCAGAGCTGAAGTTTGAGCCCAGATCCGTCTGCCCTGCAAAACTCTTGGTCACAGAGATTCCTGGGTCTCTTCTCTTCAGTTGGGATCGAACCCGTGCAGTGACCTGAGCCACAGCAGTGACAACTCGGGATCCTTAACCAGCTGAGCCGCCAGGGAACTCCCCTGCTTATTACAGATGATCACCTCTGGAAGTGAGGGGTAATTTATATTTGTTTTCTATCAATACAACATGTAGCCCAATCAGAAGTTTACAATTTGGGAGTGTATTTTTAAGCACCACACTTTAACAATTAGGATTTTTATCAATTCAAAAAGGTAGGCTTTTCACAAGCTTGGTCAAACGCTCCACTCTTTAAACTCTATGGACGTTCTGGTTATAATAGCCCAAACTGGAAACTAACCCAATGTCCATCCACAGCAGAATGGGAAAATAAATTGTGGGATTTTTCACACAATGGAATATTTCACCGCAACGGGAATAAACACTCTACAGCTTGAGGCAACCATCGGACTGAATGTTGAATAAAAGGAGCCTGATGTATAACCACACATCCTGTTGATTTCACCTCTATAAGACTCAAAAATAAGCAAAGAAATTTATGGTATTAAAAGTCAGATAGGGGAGTTCCACTGTGGCTCAGTGGTAACACACCTGACTAGTATGCTTGAGAATGCAGATTCGATCCCTGGCCTTGCTCAGTGGGTTAAGGATCTGGCATTGCTGTGAGCCGTGGTGTAGTTTGCAGACATGGCTGGGATCCCATGTTGCTGTGGCTGTGACATAGGCTGGCAGCTGTAGCTCTGATTCAACCCCTAGCCTGGGAACTGCCATATGTCGCCGGTGTGGCCCTAAAAAAAGTTAAAAAAAAGGTCGGGATAGGGGCTTCCCTTTGAGGGAAGGAGGAGGGTAGCTGGAAAGAAGCAAAAGGACTTCCTAGATTCTGTTTCTGAATCCAGGTGCTGGTGACAAAGGTGTGTTCAGCTCATGAAATTCATCAATCTGCTCGCCGATGACGGTGCACTTTTTTATAGGTATATTATTCTACCTCAATAAAAAAGTGAAGAACTAAATGTATAGCTATAGCAGGCATCAGACCAAAACCATACACAGAAAAACAGAGAGATTTTACAGAGCAGACTTTAGGGTTTAAGATATTTGGTCTCTGCACTGTGGTTCTGAAACACTGAGACAAAGAAACCGCTCCGTCAAGTACGCTTGCTTCAGAAAACTGTGAAGTGTCCCAGGAGGTTGTTTTTGACCCCATCCACCTTGGCAAGAACTAATTCATTATATGACATGACCAACTCATCTCTACTTAATTGGACCTTTATAAAAGGTACGCAGATTCGCTCAAAAACAGGAACAGAGCTAAAGATATTTCTTCTTGTTTTTTCAATATGTCTTTTAAGTATAAAATGATGAACAGTTAACTTTAGGGAAAAAAATACCAATTTCAACGCTTCCTTCTGATAAACCAAACCCTGTTTGAGACTTTTTTTTTTTTTTTGCTAGTATATTCTCTGGACTCTCTTCTCCCTCACAGTTCTGAGCCCAATTCAGCTCTCAGTTATAAATGGAGGCATAAACACTCAGGGCTATGCCCGATTCATACAAAATTCCCTCTCAGACAAAGTTATATCTTAAAGTCTGAGCCCTTAGAAGGCTGAGAATGAATAACTGTATTATTTATGCATAGATGCAGATAAGCAGATAATAAATGCACAGAAGCTGGCATAAGCCTATTTAGAGGGGGGCACTCAACGTTTTAACAGTGGTGAGGGAACGTTCATTTCAGAGACGAGCACTTTAGTAAAAAGAAACGTTTCTCAGAATTTCCATTATCCTATCATTTTTGCAGCTCTACCTTTTAACCTCCGGTGTCTTGGGAGATGAATTTCATATTTAAGCATTAGCTTTTTTTCTATTAAAACCAATCCTCTTGGAAAAAAAAATAAGTAGGCTTTTGGGTTAATTAATTGGATGGAAAGTGGGTTTTTTTTCTTTTCAATTTTAAGTGTTAATCACTCCGAAGGGGCTGTTTAACTCAGAATCACTGTCAGCTTCCTCACAGCCCATCACACTCTCAGGAGGGCGGCGGGTGCTAAGGGAGCCACAGAGGGCTTGGATTTAACCCTTCTACTCAACCCCGTGGTTTTTTCAGTGTGGCTAAGGATCCCCTGGGTACTTGTCCAAATGCAGATTCCCAGGGCCCTCCCCCCCGGAGAATCTGAAGAGTCTCAGCTGGGGACCAGACTTGCATTTTTTAACAACTTCTCACCCGCCACCACCCATGCTGCAGGTGACTGTGGCAGGACCCCCGGGCAGACACACTGGGATGTGTGCCTCTGGACATTTGCTTAATTGAAGGAGGAAGATCAAACGCCCTCAGAAGCAGGGCCACTGCCTCCACGTCCCACTTCCTTTTGGTTCCCGTGTCCAGCCGCCACACTGATCCCAATTCGCGAAAAGATGGTGCTCCAAACAGTATTTTGTAAAGCTTATTTGGAACTAAGAACTCACGCGGTGTTTTTTGTTCTTTCCTTTTGAATGGTGCTTCTGGTCCTTAGGCCCGCCCGCTCACCGAACCTGTAAGGGAGCAAGGTTGCAGCAGTAACTATCATGTGCGGGGTTCTGGGAGCAGAGGGGTGGAAAAGGGAAAAATTATTATCAGAATTCCCAGACAGGAACCATCTGATGCAACATGTTGGCGCGGGGGCGGGGGCGGGGGGGGGGGGGGGCAGCAGGGAGGAGGAAGTTTGGTTAAAACCACACCTCTCCCTTTCTGCATTTCTCTTTCCTGGGGTCCCTTCTCTGAGGCTCTTAGGGTTTTCTTAGCCTTCATTCCCCCCCATCCCCAGAAACCTAGGGCAGCTAACATCAGCTAAGATTTAAGAGAAAGGCGGTCTGAATGAACTGGTCTGTGCTAATGCGTAAGCAGCGCCTGTAACTGAGCCATGTTTCAGTAGAAGTGTCTCTGGCCAATTTCGCTCCGATTCTCTGGTCTCTCCTAGAAAAGGGAGCTTTCCAGCCTCTCAGCTATGGACCTAGAAGATGTCCCACTTATCCTGTGAAAGCTGACGCTCCCACTTCAAAGCCCCTTTCCTCAATCTCACAGACGCAGACCCACTCACAAGCAGAACCAGCCAGCAACGACTGTGAATTCTTGAGAGCCCTGCTAACGTTGTCTGAGCCCCAAAGCTTGCTCTATTCTTACTTTTTCACTTAACACCTGTAAAGATTTGGCTTGGTTCGTCCATTAAAATGCTTCTGAGTGGCCCAGGGGAGTGTCCTATCTCCCAAAATCTGAGAATAGTTCTTCCGAACCTCCTCACGCTGGGACCTTCCTCAGCTTCTAATATTTTTAAATGCCTGGTACCACTGAAACCACACACGGGCAGGTGAACGGAAAGCCAGGTTGAAGCAAATGTAGTGTCATTTTACAAATGGGAAAAAAAAGAGCTTGGTAGAGAGTTCCCTCATGGCTCAGTGGGTTAGGGATCTGGCGCTGTCGCTGCATCGGCTCAGGTCGCTGCAGTGTGTGACCATGTCGGATCTCTGGCCTGGGAACTTCCACATGCCTCAGGAGCAGCCAGATTTAAAAAAAAAAAAAAAAAGGGCTTTGCATACTTTCTAGACTAGTCCCAGAGGTCATGACAGATCTGAAAGAGAGACCCAAGTCCAGTGGGTGGGGTCCACCTGGCTGCATCCATTTCTTTTCATCAACAGCTACTGGGTGATGCCTTCTTTTTTTGTCTTTTTGCCTTATCTGGGGCCACACCCACGGCATATGGAGGTTCCCAAGCTAGGGGTCTAACAGGAGTTGCAGCTGCCAGCCTTCGCCACAGCCACAGCAACTCAGGATCCGAGCCGCGTCTGTGACCTACACCACAGCTCATGGCAACGCCAGATCCTTAACCCACTGAGCAAGGCCAGGGATCGAACCCGCAACCCCATGGTTCTCAGTGGGATTCGTTAACCACTGAGCCACGAAGGGAACTCCGGGTGATGCCTTCTGAGTACACACATTCTGCCATCGACACCTGTCCACTAGTTGGGGCCTCGCAGAGTGACAAAGGTGAGCCGGAGACAGGCCTTGTCTTCTGGGCTGGACAGGGAGGGAAAGAATGCTCTGGAACCCTGACCACTCCGGGGGAGGAAAGTGGTGAGCACCATGAAAGAGCTACAAAATTACAGGAGGAAAAACAAAAGAGTTCTTCCCTTTAGGAAACAGGAGAGACTCCATCTGAGCTGGTTCCCCCAGGCCTGAGGTTCCATTATCTAAGAATTGACACCGGAGAAGAGTGATTCTGGAAGAAACGACAAAAGGGCAAAAGGCAGAGAAAAAGAGAGGGGGCGCCCCTTCCAGGCCTGGGCAGGAGGGAGCAAAGGGCCCAGCATCTCCAGGTGGGAAGCCTGGGACAGGTCAAGGGCGGGAGGCGGGGCGCCGCGGAGGGCTAAGCTTACAGGTGGGCCGCCAAAGCCACAGGGCCGTGTGACAGAGAGGAAAGCCAGGTCCTCAGGAATGTGCCCCATGTCCCCCGGCTCCTTGGGGACTCCAGGCTTCCTAACAAGAGACGTGTCGCCTGCCAGCCAGCAGATGTGACCCATGAATAAACATCGCCGCGGGGCTGGGACTGGTGGGGAGGGGAGGAATAATAAATACGAAGAAAGTGGTGGCCCCGCCCTCCGTGTGTCCCCCTCCCCGGGCCGGCAGACACGCTCGCTCGCCCCTTCGGGCGGACTCAGACGTCCTGACACCGCGGCCGCTGGCGGGCCGCACATTAATCCGGGTGGATTTGGCCATCTCGTGACACAGCCAATCAGTTCGAGGGAGGGGACGGCAGGAACGCCTCTCCTTTCACGCCACAAAAGGATTTTCGTCCCTTGAGAGCACAATGAAAAAAAAAAAAAGCCAATCAAGGCGGGATCAGCTGTGGGCTGGTCGCTGCAGATCTGTCGCTCCCAGAGGGGGGTGGGGGGGACATATTGGTCCGTGTGGGAAACCCACAGCCTCGGCTTCTCACACATTGTTCTCCTTCTCTTCAACGGCACCCCCTCCCCACCAGCCGTACCCTCCCCTCTCCCCTCCCCAAAGCCGTTAATGCCACAAAAGATACTTTCCCCATTGTGCCCGGGACAGCTGAGAGGTCCCAGTTAGCCATACCCGGCGCTGGCGTCCTCTCCAGGGAGAAGGGGCCTGGACCGTCCAAATGGAGAAGGAGATGCTTATCATACAAAGGAATTAAACCCTCCTGGACTCTCTCGGGCTAATCTAGGACTGTGGGGGGTTAAATACGGTTACATTTTCATTAGGTGCTAATAGCAGAAAGGGCAGCTCCGGGCAGCGGGGACCAGACATTGTTATGCAGAATCCCCCTGCAAAGGAAGGTCAGGGCAGGTGGGGTGGGGGAGGGGAGGGGCAGCCAGCGGGACAGCTCGGTCCAAAGAGGGGGGGGATGCAGTGGCGTATTGTTGGCCCCGGAGTGAGTTCCGTCAATGGGAAAAGTCATGTTTGCTCCCAAAAGAAACAAGTTGAAATCGTTGGGGAGGGGAAGGGCTTGTGGGTGGCTGGGGACAGAACTAGGCCACTGGAGACTAAAGCCACCTTCGGGGGGTGGGGGGTGGGGAGGCGCTATGGTGGTCCCCGCCACCAATTCTACTTTGAGGCTTTGCCGGGGTGGGGGGTGGGTAGGGAAATGGGTGATTCTGGCACAGGCATCCGGGTCAGGAAGAAGCAGGGGGCAGTTTGGAATTAGGAAGGAGAAAAGATGAGCCGTGGCTTTGCAGTGGCCCCGTGGGCCTGGAGCATCTCTGAGTCTCAGTTTCTTTTTAGTGCAAAACGGAGGGAAAACCTACCTCCCCAGGTCCTTAGGCGTCTTCAAGGATCTAAAAGTGTGGGGTACAGATGAGGGGCCCCCAAAGGGGAAAGCCTTTCTCCTCTCCCCTACCAGCCCCACTGCCAACCACCCCTGAAGAGCAATTTTAAAAAGACAAAATGAAAGAAGGCAAGCCGGGACACAGCGGGCCAATTCACTTCACCCCCCTGCAGTGTTCCTGCTTCCTCAGCCTGGGAGCAAGTGCCTGCCTCCCGTCTGCTCTTCAGTTTCCTCCAAAGTTTGGGCAGGACCTCAGCTCAGCCGCAGGGTCTCCCTGCTTTGACTTCAGTCCACTCAGACATTATAATCCCCCAACCAGGAATTCCCGTCGTGGCTCAGTGGTTAACGAATCCGACTAGGAACCATAAGGTTGCAGGTTCGATCCCTGGCCTTGCTCAGTGGGTTAAGGATCCGGCGTTGCCATGAGCTGTGGTGTAGGTTGCAGACGCGGCTCGGATCCCGAGTTGCTGTGGCTGTGGTGTAGGCTGGCAGCTGCAGCTCTGATTAGACCCCTAGCCTGGGAACCTCCATATGCCATGAGTGTGGCCCTAGAAAAAGGCAGAAAGACATAATAATAATAATAATAATAATAATAATCCCCAACCCTGAAAATTTAGGCATAAGTAAATTCACAGGTGCGGCTGTGACTTAGTTTCTGTTTTGTGTGGCTAGTGTGTGTTTATTAACACACCATTATGAGGGCATTTACTGTGGGGAGACCCACCCTGGGGAGGAAGGACTTGGTGGGGGTGCAGGGGGAGACAAGAAAACGAACCTGTGTGGTTGCGGGTCTGCTGCTTTTCCATTTAAGTCACAAGCTCCGGATTCTCCATCATTTCTCACTGCACCGGGGATCCCCAGAAACAGGATTCAACTGAAAGCTGAATGAATGGCAACGTGATGGATGAAGAACCGCCAAACCAAAGATCCTGATGACCCTTTCTGCGTAGCAAATGACAAGAAACATTAAGTATCGGCAGCACGGATTCAGCAGAGGCCACGTTTGTATTGACATTTTGCACCCGAGTGGGGTCCAGGTGGGAAAGGCCTCCTCCCCCTGCGGTGATGTCACCGCTGGCTACTCCCACCTTCTCGCCAGCACAGACCTCTGCAGACAGTGGTCCCGGATCCACATGCAGCGACCGAGCGCCTCTGATGAGGTTTCAGGCTCCACAAGATGGCTTTTCAAGCAGAAAGAACTGCCAAGTCAAGCGAATTGTGGCCAAGAGTTCCGAGGCCACTTACAGTGTCTCTCCATGGAAGTCCCTCCAAATTGACTCAGGAAAAAAAAAGTTCAGTTGTGATGTCCGTGTAGATGGGGAGGTGAGACAATCATTTCTGAAACTGGCTGAGAGTGTCTTGGTGCTAATACTTGTCTTACCGCGACCATGACGGTTCTCTAGGCGTTTCTACTTTGTAGAAAGCAGTTTGAAAGCCGCGGAGCAGCATAGAAATAATGGAATTATCTACAGTATCTCTGAGACGAGGGAAGAGATTTCAGTCCAATCCAAGTAGCATTCAGAAAACCTGTTCACTGCAAATTCGTAGCCTGGGTCTGACAGCTAACATCTTCAATAAACTCCCTCTTACCCTCATCAAATGTCACAAGTGATTTTTGATCTCTTAGTAAATGGCAAGGCCAGAACCAAAGACCTCGGAGGAAACTAAGCACCGGGGGCAAAATGAGATTTCTAACTTCAACCTGCATTTTTTTCCCCCTCTGAAAGAAGAGAAAATGCCTCACCCAACGGGTTAATAAAATTAGAATTCAAATATTTCCAGGTGCAAGGATAGATCCCTTTAGAGGAAACTGCTTCCCTGAAGCCAACAGTGCTCAGAAATTACAACCGGTTTCAGCAATTAAGAGAAGTAAAACATTAAAAAGCAGGAGGCAAAGTACATTTGCATGCTAATAGCCCCTTCTGTAGGGCTGGGAAGCTGTGTTTTACAACAAAGCAGATAACTTTCCCACTAGAGCAATATTAACCCTTGGGTGCACACTCCAACTCTCTGGCCCCCATTCTAAGATCCGGGGTTCGTCTGGCCCGGGTTGGGGAAGATGTTGGGTTAACGCTGCATATCCGTCCATCCCCTGTGCCCCGATTCTCTCTGGCTTGAGTAGAAGAAGCAAGAGGTTTAAAAGGTTGGATTGTCTTCAGGGGTAGAGAGGTGGAAAGACATACCAGGGGGTGAGGAAACACAGTGAAATGCGCAGGGCACAGACGTTGGGGTCAAAGGAGACGGCAATTTGAATCTGGCTCTGCCTCTCAACAGCGGTAGGACATTGGAAAAATCCTTTAAATTCTTGAAGACCTAGTCAGCTTATGGAACTGGGTGGAATGAAGACTAAAGGAGGCAGGGGGTCCTAATACTTCTGTGCTCTAGGTGACTATCGCGGTTCCTGTGACAGGGTTGTAGGTGGCATCTGTGATGTTTCAGGGGGAACAGGAACGTTACGAAGACCCTTTGGGTACGATGCCAGGAAAAAGCACCGTGGCTTTATTGAAGTCCTTTTTGCCTCATGTAGAAAGTTCTTCTTGGAATAAAGGCAGATGGTGCATAAAGCCTCATTTTATTTCTTTCCAGGGTGGAGGCCACCAACGTTTTGGATGCCATCAAAGATGGCGACCCTCGAGGGTATATGATTGGCCGCCAGGAATCAGGAGAAAATTATCAGCTCCTTTGAGAAGAAGGCAAGACGTCACAGCATACAGAGCTTGGGTTTTGGAGCTGGAGGGACCTGGCTTTGAGGTCCACTTGCTTTGAAACTGCTTCACTGTGTCATGCAATGAAATAAATTTCCTAACCTCTCGGCACCTCAGTTTCTCACGTAGTGAGGATGATCAAGTCTCATGTCAGTTATTAAGGGATATGTCTTGTGGCTCTTGAAAAAACCCATTTCCCTGTGTCCTTCCCCATGACCCAACGGGGAGGCCATGCCCGAATTACATCCTGTCCTGGATTTCGAGCCAACTCATTGAAATCGGGTAAAGATGAGGGAAAGAGATGTTTCTGATCCTACACCCACATCCTGGTCACAGCACAGTTCTGCTGATGGCAGAGAGAGGCTGCCGGCAGGAAACAAGTTCATTGGGGGCTGGCGAAATATTAATCTGCGAGCTCACGGATGGGCAGCGATGCGCGCTGCCCAACAGCGGGCCTTCCCTTCATGGTGGTGCTACCAGTGGGCTGAGGCGCTGAGACCGCCTGCCACCCCGCGCTTGCACTGGGGGCGCCCACCCTAACGCCCATGCATCCCCTAACAGCTTTCCAGACAGAGCCGGAGGGGTGGAGAGAGACAGAAAGTGGACCAGAAGTCAGAGTCTGACTCCCTCTGCAAACATGCATTCTCCCCACCCCCAGATGGATGGTTTTTAACCATGACTGTACACTTGAACCACAGTGGAGGATTTAAAAAAAAGTTGCTGGGGCTCAATCCCATTGGTTACAATTGAATTTTTCTGGGGTTAGCCTTTAAAATCTCTAAAATTTAATTCAGTTGTTATTGACTATTATGATTATTTATTATTTTGGCCACAGCTTGATCCGGGATTTCAGTTCTCAGACCAGGGATTGGACTCAGTCTACAGGGGTGAAAGCTCCTAACCACTAGACCAGCAGAGGAGTCCCTAAAACATTTTTCTTGAAATATAATTGATTTACAATGTTGTGTTAGTTTCAGCAAAGAAATGCATATATATGTGTGTGTGTGTGTGCTTTTTTAGATTCTTTTCCATTATAAGTTATTACAAGATATTGAGCATAGTTCCCTGTGCTAGACAGCAGGTCCTTGCTGGTTATTGATTTCTTATGGGGCGAGCCTTGAACGTGGGTATTTTTAAATAGCTCTTCAGCACCTCGCATGTGTAGCCAGGCTTCAGAACCATCATCCTACTTGGAAAAACCACTAAGAGTATCCCCACCACCCTCTTTCTTTACGGAATATGTTTGATCTGCCTCGGTGTTCCAAATTATCGGCTGATACTAGGGTTACCTGGAGAGCTTTTTAAAACTGAGGCTGTCTGGGACCCAACCCTGGAATTTTTGATTTACTGGCTTGAAGAGGGGTGCAGGCATCAAAGACATACCCTGAGTTTATAATTCCATTTACATAGGATTATTCATAACAGCATAATTTTTCTTTTCTTTTCTTTTCTTTTTTTGTCTTTTTAGGGCCACAACCAAGGCATATGGAAGTTCCCTGGCTAGGAGTCGAATCGGAGCTGTAGCTGCTGGCCTACGCCACAGCCATGGCAACGCCAGATCTGAGCCACATCTTCGACCTACACCACAGCTCATGGCAACTCCGGATCCTTAACCCCACTTATCAATTCTAAACGTAATAGTTTGCATCTAACAACCCCAATGCCCCATCCATCCCACACCCACTCTGCTCTCTCCTGTCATTAAATGATTTTTCTTAAAGAAATCATCAGACATTAAAATTTACTTTGTGCCATCACTTTCTCTGCATTCTGATAAGTGCTTACTTGTACTCATTATTACAGTATAACACAGAACAATTTTACCACCCTAAGAAACTTTCTGTGTTTCACCTATTCAGTGCTCTTTCCCCCTTTAAACTCCTAGCAACCACTGATCTGTTTAACATCTCCATTGCTTTCCTTTTCCAGAATGTCATATAATCAGAATCTTACACTATGTAGCTTTTCCAGACTGGCTTCTTTTACTGAAACGCAATTAAGATCTACCCATGGCTTAATGGCTAATTTATTGTTATTCCTGAATGATATCCATTATGGAAGTACCATAGTTTATTTATCCATTTACCTACTGAAGAATGTCTTGTTTGTATCCAGTTTGGAGCAATTATATTAAAAACAAAACTGCTATTCACAGGCATACCACTGTGTGAACAAATGTTTTCAAACCAGTTGCGTAAATACTTATGAATGGGATTGCTGAATTGTAGGATGAGATGACTCTTTTTATAAGAAATGGTCAAGTTGTCTTTGAAAGTGGCTCTTCCATTTTGCACTTCCACCAGCAGTGAAAGGGAGTCCCCGTTGCTTTGCATCTTTGCAAATCTGGTATTGTCAGGTTTTGGATTTCAGTCATTTTTAATAAGTATGTAATAGAATTTCATGGTTTGAATTTGCAATCCCCTAATGACAAGCGGTATCCAGTATCATTTCTTGTACTCAGTTGCCATACATATTCTTTCTTCGGTGAGGTTCCATTTTTATCTTTTACTCATTTTCTAATTAGTTTTTTTTAAGTTCTTTGTATATTTTTTGATACAAAAAAAAATCAGGCATGTTTTGCAAATATTTTCTCCCAGTGTTTTGTCTTTTCATTCTCTTAGTAGGATCTTTTGCACAGCAGAAATTTTCAATTTTGATAAAGTCTGATTTATCTTTTTTTTTTTTTTCTGGGTTGTGATACTGGTGTTGCATTTAAGAATTTATCACCAAACCCAAGGTCATGTAGATTTTCTCCTATTTAACTTTTGTGTAAGGTGTAGGTTTGAGTCTAGATTCTTCTTCTTCTTCTGTTTGCGTATGGATGTCTAATTGTCCCATCACCATTTGTTGAAAAGATTATCCTTTCTCCATCAAATTGCCTTTGTTCATTTGGCAAAGGTCAGCCGACTATATTTGTGTGAATCTTTTTCTGGGTACTCTATCTGTCCCATTAATCTGTATATCTATTTTTCCACCAACACTGCACCGTCTTGATGACTGTAGCCTTAGAGTAAGTTTTGGAATCGGGTGATATGATTCTTCCAATTGTGTCTTTCTTCTTCAGTGTGACTTTGTGTAACTGAGATCCTTTGCCTTTTCATATAAACCTTAGAATCAGTTTAGCAATATTGGCAAAATAGCTTGCTGAGATTTGGACTAGAATTGGGATGAATTTGCAGGTCAAGTTAGGAAGTATTCATGACTTAACAATATTGAGTCTTCCAATACATGAACATGGTCTATCTCTCCATTCATTTATTTTTTTAATTTTATTCAGAAGCATTTTACAGTTTTTATGAATAAAATTTTTACAAATAAAATTTTATTGGTTTTTATAAAGAAAATTTTATTGGTTCATAGCCATGCTCATTCATTTACATATTATCTACAGTGATTTCATGCTATCCCGTTAGAGTTGAATAGGTGCAACAGAAATCATACAATTTGCAGAGCCCAAAACACTTAGTATCTAACCCTTTACAGGAAAATTTTGCTGACCCCTCATCTCAAGTTTAAATTGCAGAGCATCTTTTCTTCAGTCCTATTTTCTATCTCTTTCTCTTTGCTGGCTTTGGAAAAGAAGGCACACACACACAAAAGGAATGAGAGCATCTTAGCATCAGTAATGAGTTAAAAATTCTTCTTTGCAGGCAGTGGACAGGGGATCAGTAGAAACTTTATCATCAAGATCTTGTGCATTGCATTTGAAACTAGGTTCTTATCGTGTTTATGTTCTGAGCTCAATGTTACTGGCCTAGCGGTATCTCAAAATGCCCATCATAATACCTGGAACACAGGAGGTTCTTAACAAATGCTTGATGGATGGATGAGGCAAGGAATAACTGATCTGTGACAGAAGATTCCCCAGTGGCTCCTCTGGGGTCAGCTGAAGTGCAGAAGTAACATCCTCAGGGGCTATGAAACTGAGGGCAGTGGAACAGATACATGAGCCATGTAGCCCGTGGCAGGTACATGGGAAAGATGTCTGTGGGGAGGGCAAATAGTCAGATAACGTGAAGGCTGGTTTCTATACCTAGCAAATGTGGTCTTGCGTTGAGTATCAGTACCTAAACAACAAAAAGGAGAATGTTTATTCTTTTTTTTTTTTTTGTCTTTTTGCCTTTTCTAGGTTCACACTCGCGGCATATGGAGGTTCCCAGGCTAGGGGTCTAACAGGAGCTACAGCTGCCGGCCTTCACCACAGCCACAGCAATGCCAGATCCGAGCCGTGTCTGTGACCTACACCACAGCTCACACAGCAACGCTGGATCCTTAACCCACTGAGCGAGTTCAGGGATCGAACCTGCAACCTCATCATTCCTAGTCGGATTCGTTAACCACTGAGCCACGACGGGAACTCCAAGAGAATGTTTGTTCCAGGCACCGAACTAGGGTCTTTACCTGTACTACTTGCAATCCACACAACAGCTGCAAGGTACCCATTAGAATTTCAGCTTCACAGATCAGCAAACCAAGAATCAGAGAGCAAAGGGTCTCCTTCACAATCTCTCTGTTTTGAAGTAGAAGAGCCAAAACTGCGTGGGGTAAAGGAATGCCGAACCACACCATACCTTTCATCCACGTTCAGTGTAAGCACCAGAAAAGCAGCACAATTTGCCATAGAGTTCCCTGCTTCCATTCAGCCAGCACTTACAGATGCTACCTCCAGGGATTTCACAGCATATTACTGGTTAAGAAACTAGCAAACATATTTCCATGTCTGTGAAAGCCCATCCCCACTCCTAGTCCATTAATCAACTGATCGATCAGCCGACCACGTAGAACATAGGCCTTCACACGGGGCACTGAAAGAGCACCAGCAAAGGGAGAGACATATTCCTGTCCACAGGAAGCTCATGCTTTCCTGGGGACCACGCATGTCTCCCTACCCTGACAAGAAGTGTCAACGAACCCATTAAAAACAGTCAGATTGTATGATAATTGCTACCCCAGCGTATACACACAGGCACGGACTCCGTGTGACTGAAAAGCCGAGAAGCCTTCAAACTCTGCAATCAGTTACGCATTCATGTGTACAACTCCTCATCAGTAACTGATTTCCACTGTCCAAGTAGTCATCTTAAAGAAAAAAAAAAAAACTAATATTTTACAGCACTTTACCAATTTCAGAGACCTCACAGATGCATTTACCTACCTTGCAAGGCTACTAGGGCAGGAATTATTATTGTACCCATTTCAGAGATTTGCATACTGAGGCTCAGATGGGTAAGGTGTTTTGCCCAAGTTCACACGGCTAGTAAGCCAAGGTCTTTCCACAGGCTTACCATTCCCTTCACTAGCCGCATGGCCTCAGACTCTCACACTCAATCTTTTCTCTCCGTCCGTGTGAAATCCGCATTCCCCCCAGGACCCCTAAGAATGTCATGACAAATCACTTCTTCCCCAAGAGCTTCAAAACTAGATGGCTTTCCAAGAGGCCCCTTGGTCTTTTCCTTCTGTGTTAAGCAAGATTAAATGCCACCCATTGCAAGGAGCCCAGTGGATATGGCCACCTCTCAGCTAAGTATCTGCAGGCTCTGGCTGCCCTGGCCTCACTGGTTTGGGTCCTTCGCCTGCAGGCTCAGCGGAAGCCTTCCCCATGCAGTGGCTGAGGATCTGCCACGGTCCTCTTAGCACAAGGGATCTGCTTGCACTCCAACGCTCTCAGGCCCCGACCCACTACCTTGCCCCACCCGCAAACCGGCCACCCAGGTCTCATCCTCTGCCGCTCTTTTCCAACAGCCTGTGACCCTCTAGTGTCTTCCAGGAAAAGGGAGACCTACTCCTCCTGGAGGATAAATAAGGGAGAAGGAGATAGAAATGGGGGTGGGCTCCCTGAAAGATTAAACGGGAAATCCTTCAGCAGCAACTAAGCACCCACCCACCAGTGTCTCAGATAAGTTAACTGGACTACCTATTCTGTGAATGGGAAGAGTTCATGACCCAAGCTCCTGGATACGAAGGCTGACATTCAGCCACCCATTCAACGTGCTCATCTTGTCCTTCAAAGCACTGACATGCTTGGTAAATAAAGGACCAGGACCCCGAACGGGGCCAGCGCAGCTCTGCATCCACCAGGCTCTCTGTGGGGACGGGGCTCTTATCACTTGTTCTACACCACCTCTCTTTGAACTAAGTCTGTGTCACCGAGACCAAGCCGGATGGATCCATTTCAGCGGCCATTAAACGTAGGGCCTCTGGGCCGCGTTGTCATGCTGCACGAATGACTTGGATCAACACGATCATAACACAGATTCAGAATGCAGGTTTTGAAGGCTAGAAGGCGAGTGGTCACGAGCTCAGATTCTTCCTGCCCCGGGGACTGGAGAGGACCAGCTTGCTGATGCATTACAGCTGCTTAGGCTTGAGGGATCCTCTGCAGGGAAGAAGGGTCTCGAATCCATTTCTGAGCAGGCATTTCATTCTCTGATTCAAGGTTCAAGATTGGTAGCTCAGGAGCTCCTGTTGTGGACTGACATAGCGTCCAAGAGGATGCAAGTTCAATCCCTGGCCTCACTTGGTGGGTTAAGCATCCGGCCTTGCTGTGAGCTGCGGTGTAGGTCGCAGATGCGGCTCAGATCTGGCGTTGCTGTGTCTGTGGTGTAGGCCGGCAGCTACAGCTTGGAATCGAACCCCTAGCCTGGGAAACTCCATATGCCACCAGTGCAGCCCTAAAAAACAACAACAACAACAACAATAAAAAACCAAATTAAAATTGGTAGCTCTAAACATTAACTTGTGAAAAACTCAGAGGTAACAGAGTAAATTCTCCAGGAGAGGAAGGATTATTAATATTATTATTATTATTTCTGCTGCTGTTGCTGTTACCACCGCTAGCATTCCTGTCTTCGCTTGGGCTTCAATTTCTTACAGGAAAATGCTCAGGGGATCTTAAAGAAAGGGGCTACCAGCATTCTCCCCAGCCTCTCCAGCTTATTGCAAAAAATATGTATGAATCTAGAGAGAGAGTCACATCTCAGTCCCAAGATTGGGCAGAGCTGCTGCAGCTGCAAAGTTATAAGCCCATAAATAAAGTTTATGGTTAAACTGGCCTGACCTGGCTTTGCCCCTAGGTACAGAAGCAGTATCTTGTCATTAGTATGCAGAATACATCAGCCTAATGTCTTCTCATTTGTTCTCAAGCCACTCTGCTCTATAAATCTTTTGGCCAGGGCAGAGCGGGCGGTGGGGGGGAGCAGTCAGAGTGAGGGGCCAGCAGAAAAGGGGTCAGGAGAGGGAGGGGGGAGGGCGGCCAGGGGAGTTTCGCTGTTGAAACCCAATGGGCGGCCACGAGCTCATGTGGCTCGGTGGAGAGGCAAGTCACATGCCACAGAAAAGAAAGTATTTTGCTTCTCCACTGATAGGTGGAGAAGCGAGAGGCCGTGGGAAACAAAATCTCATTCATAAAACAAAAAAGCACTTAACTCTTTGAGCTCAACAGCCAAGTTCGAAGTTATCTGTCCCATGATTTTAAGAAGCCAAGTCCCCTGCTTTTTCTGTTGCTTATCTTTCTTTTTTTTTTCTTTGTTTGGGGGGTTGCTTTTTCCCCCCTTAAAGGGGAGCACCGGATTCGTCTTCCCCACACATGATGGGCTCTTGGAGAAGCTAATGGGGGCGTCTGTAGTATTTCCGTCCTGCTGAGCGAGAGGGCTCAGGTCTTCGGCATCTCTGCGGAGGAATACATGAGAAAAGGATGGGCCGGCACGCAGGAAAGCAGACCTTGAAAATCTCTCTGCCCTAGAGGCCACTGAGAATTGATCTAGTTTGTTGAAGATGTGAGTTATTCCTTTAATGCGGTAGTTTTCCACCCATTTCTTATGGACATGGAGCACAGACTTGTGGTTGTGGGAGGTGGGGGGGTGGGGGGAGTGGGATGGACTGGGAGTTTGGGGTGAGTAGAAGCAAACTACAGCATTTGGAGTGAATAAGCAATGAGGTCCTGCTGTACAGCACAGGGAACTCTATCTAATCACTCATGATGGAACTTGATGGAAAATAATGCAAAATAAAAGCATACATATGTGTGCATAACTGGGTCACTTTGCTGTACAGCAGAAATTGACAGAACAGTGTTAATCAACTACAATTATTTAAAAAAAAATAAAAGAAAACAGATAAAATAAGTCTAAGGGATAGATGTTCCAGCATTGGTTTAAAAAAAAAGGAAATCCTGACTCTGGCCGGCTCCTGCCTGGAGGCTCTGGCGCTGGGAGGAGGAAAGAGGTGGCTTCTAGCAGAAGGACAGGCCCTGAAGTTGCTGCCTCTTCAGGGCTTTCAAGGTTCCTATCGGGCAGCAGGCAGAAGGGCACCTCTCCTTCAGGCTTCCTGGGGCAGGAATCACACCTGCACTTTGGAAAGGTGTGGCAGCCTGCACTGTCACTGCAGAATCTTGAATGGCAGCTCCCATCAGGCAAGCATGGTAGCCAGGAGAGGGCAGAAAGCTGGAGAGGAGGGCTGGCCCCACGTTATGTAGCCCGCCCATCCCCCAACATTGTTCTACACAAGAGAGATGGTTAGAATTAACCTCAGGGCAGCCTTGAAGGGGAAATCGGAGGCAGGGTCTCCATGCCCGCAGCCTCTGAGTAGAGGAGGGGGCGGGACTAAAGGTCCCAGGCTGCCTGTCCAACGCTTGATGATGCTGGAGGCCGGAGAGTGCTTTTAAACTGAGCATTTGTATGGAGCCTCCAGCCTGCATTTTAAAACTAGTTTGTTTTTTCCTTTGTCCTTGGGTTTCTTGGTGGCACTCTTTACACAGGGGGGACGGATAATTCGCGTGTGGGGGCCGGGGGGTTGCATTACAGGGTGTTTAGCAGCATCCTTGGCTCTTAACCAACAGCATCCGCCATCCAGTTGTGACAACCAGAAAAGATCCCCAGACCTTGCCAAATGTCCCCTGGGGGCAAAACCGTTCCCAGCTGAGAACCACTGCCCCAAACATCCTCCCCCTTTTGTCTTCTCTGCCTCCATCCACCTTGACTGCTCTGGGCCTCCCAGGCCTTCCTAAGACAGGAGCGGAAGAACCCCGGGATGTGGCAAAGGGGAGGGGGGCTGGGAGAGGGAGGAAATGCAAAGAAAGATGCCCATTTCCTGGCCTGGGGGTGTGTGTGTGAATTTCCCAACGTGCTTTTAACTCTCCCTTAGGCCAGAAACCAAAGAGATTACAAGCAAGACGCTCTTCAGGTAGGGCTGTCAGATTTAGCAAAGACCACGAGGAATACACTTTTGAGTTTCAGTGTGTGGCAGGTAGCATCTGAGATATTCTTAGACTAAAACATTTTGGAATTTTGCTCTGGAATTCCACTTCACCTGGACATCCTGTATTTTATCTGGCAATACCGCCTTCAGGTGGAAGTCGGTGCATAGGGAAAAAAAACCCAGAGAGGGAACAGAAATGGTGCCGAAATTGTCTATTTTCTTGCAGCAGGATTTGACCTGTAATCAGAAACAAACCAAAAGAGGAGGGGAAAAAAGGCAGACCTCTCTTTGATCCCAGTTAATCAGGCCGGACTGAAAGAGCGGAGGGTGTCCGAGTGGCGGTTTAGCTTTCTCTTCTGCTTCCAGTTGTGGTCTTCCTTACACACCCAGCTTGGAGAATCTTTTTCTGGGCTTGGCCATGGAGGAAACGGGACAGTGGGCGTCCGAGTCTCCGCCAGGCTTTATCCGGAACGGGGAGATGGGACCGCGTCGTAAATCCACAAGGACCAGACATGTTTTCTGCCGGAGCTCAAGGAGCCCGGGAAAAACCTTCCCCGGCCTTTTTCTCTGTCATCAATCTTGTTTCGTCTTTGAAGGGGCGAGACCATTACTCACGGCCTGACAAAGCAAAAAGAGGGCAGGGAGGGCCTGGGGAGAAGAAGAGAGACCTCGCCTGGCAGGTGAAGCATCTGGGGATCCAGGGGGCCGCGTAGAGAGGGGGCGGCCGGGCCGGGAAGGGGACGCGAACGAGGCGGGGCTCCAGAGCCAGCGTGAAGCTGACCACCAGGCAAACGGAGAAAATCTGGCTTCTCTGAGTTAAAGGGGGGCCTGCACGCAGGGAGGAGGGAAAAGCAGGAAGGGGTGGCCACCAGCACGGAGGCACACAGGCACTGATGGGGACCCCGAGTCAGCGTTCAGAAAGATGGGCTAATGGTTGTGGCTGGGAGTCAGGCCCGCTTAACCCTGAGCGCTCACTTTCCAGTATAGGCCTCGGTTTTCTCCTTTGTCAAATGAGAGGTCTGATTTACATGGTTCTCACAGTTCCTCTGATCATCAAAATCCCGCCTTGACCAGGTCTGTTTTCCTTTCCATTTTCCTCTCCTAGTAGCTTGGGAATGCCCAAGCTTGGGGCCTCCTGCCATTTTCTTCCTTTTGTCAAGTTCTAAGAGTCCTCGTTGTGACTCGGCGGTAACAAATCTGACTGATAATATCCATGAGGACGTGGGTTTAATCCCTGGCCTTGCTCATTGGGTTAAGGATCTAGCGTGGCCTTGAGCTGCGGTGTAGGTTGCAGATGTGGCTCGGATCTGGTGTTACCGTGGCTGTGGTGTAGGCCAGCAGCTGTAGCTACGATTCGAACCCTAGTCTGGGAATTTCCATATGCCACAGGTAAGGCCCTAAAAAGACAAAACACACACACACACACACACACACACACACACACACACACACACAAACCCCTAAATTCTAAAGCACCAAGAAACCCTAGAGAACCCTTGACTGCTAAGATTTTCTCTGAAGATGATGCAAGGAGATGCTGCGTCACAGGAGAACGGAGCCTGTCTGAGGATAGCCACCGTGAGCCTCAGGCCTCACGTGCCCTGTAAATGAGGGAGCCAGGTCTGAGACTCAGATAAACCCACCTGCAAAATGGGGCGAGTCTACACAATTTCCCTATTGGGAAACCAAAAATTTGGCTGCCGGCGAAGGTTTTTTGTGGCAGTGCCTGGGCTACGGATGGAATCCGCACCACAATAGTGACAATGCCAGGTCCTTAAACTGCTGAGCCACCAGGGAACTCGGAGACGCTTTTTTTTTTTTTTTGAACTACCTAAACACACACACACACACACACAAACACACACGGCTATGTGACTCTCCAGCCTCCAAGAAGGGAAAGAGGGGCGTGTCTGGGAAGGGAGGGGGCAGGTGTTTGGAAAGACGCCACCGTCTGCCTTTTCCTTCAGGACGACAGCTAAATTCCAGGGCGTCATCAGACGGGGCCTCCGTGTCTCCGCAAAACTAAACTGACAAGCATGACCTCCCCTCGGCGGTTCACCTCATTGAAGCTGTCTGGGAGGTGAGACATTTATTAACGTGGATGGACGGCCTTCCGAGAGGGCCCCGGTGCCGAGGGCTCAGCCGAACGAATCCTTCCCCAGATGCAATAAGTCTCGGCTTCACTGTGGAATTTGATAACGTCCTCCTTGCCGAAGGGCCCCCACGGAAGGGAAGCGGCGCTTTTGACCCTGGGGGAGTCAATCCGAGCGGCCGAGGAGCTCCACCTGCAGACCCCGGCCCTGGGAGGCACGTGGATCCGTAATCCTGGAGGGGCCGCTCCAAACTCGGTTTCCCCATCCAGGATTCGGGTTAAAACTGTCCGCGATGGGGATGGGACCGGGAGCGTGAGCGGTAAAAATATCCCTGACCGAATCATCCTACTCAGGTGGTGGCTGGGCCACAAACCCTCCTCGAGGCTGGAGACCTGGTACGCGTGTACCCCCTATTTAAGACGAGACGGTCGGTCTGCTGACAGATGCATGGATAAAGAATAGTGTAACATACAATGGAGTATGCTCCAGCCTTAAAAAAGAAATCCTGCCTTCTGCAACCACACGTAAATCCAGACATCACACTAAATAAGGCAGACAAGGAAGGACAAATACTACGTACTACCGCTTATGAGTTTGAAATAATCAGGAGTTCCTGTTGTGGCTCAGGGGTAAGGAACCTGACTAGTACCCATGAGGACGCGGGTTCGATCCCTGGCCTCGCTCAGTGGGCTAAGGATCTGGCGGGGCCGTGAGCTGTGGTGTAGGCTGCAGATGTGGCTCGGATCTGGTGCTGCCATGGCAGTGGTGCAGGCCAGCGGCTACAGCTCTAATTCAACCCCTAGCCTGGGAAATCCCATATACCGAGGGCACACCACTAAAAATCACAAACAAACCAATAAGTAAATGAAACAATCAAACTTATAGAAGCAGAAAGTAGGATTGTCCTTGCCAGTCTGCAGGGAGGGAGAAAGGAGAGGTATTAGTCAAAGGGGTAAGGTTTCAGTTATGTAACATGAGTAAATTCTAGAGATCTATTGCCTGGCACTGTGCCTATAGTTAACAGTACTATATAATATACACATATTTTTGCATACACTACTGTATGCAAAAATCTTATGGTTTTTTCTCTTACACAGCCACAACAAGAACAACAATAGTAATAAAATAAAGAGGGTGGGAGTAAACTTTTAGAAAAAATGCATCTATCATGACACAAGTTATGGTGATGGTTTCGTGACTGTACACTGATACCCAAATTTATTAAGTAGTACACATTCAATGTGTACAGCTCTCTGTATGTCAATCATGCCTCGATAAAGCATTTTTTTTTTTTTAAATAAAAAGATGAGACGTTCGGGAAAAATCTCTGAACCAGCTTAAGCAGCACTGAAAATGTGTCAGCTACCTACTGCTGTGTAACAAACACAGCACTTTATTAATATATATATATATATATATTATTTTGCCTTTTCTAGGGCCGCACTCGTGTCATATGGAGGTTCCCAGGCTAGGCATCTAATCGGAGCTGTAGTCATCAGCCTACACCACAGCCACAGCAACATGGGATCCAAGCCGCGTCTGCAACCTACACCACATCTCACGGCAACATCAGATCCTTAACCCGCTGAGCGAGGCCAGGGATTGAACCCACAAACTCATGGTTCCTAGTCGGATTCATTAACCACTGAGCCATGACGGGAACTCCTATATATATTTTTTAATTTTTAGATCCACACCCGAGGCATATGGAAGTTCCCAGGCTAAAGGTCGAATAGGATCTACAGTTGCTGGCCTGCACTACAGCTCACAGCAATGCCGCCTCCTTTAACCCACTGAGCAAGGCCAGGGATGAAACCTGCATCCTCATGGATACTAGTCGGATTCGTTTCCGGTGCACCAAAATGGGAACTCGCAAACCCAGTGGTTTAAATTATCTCACACTTTCTGTGTGGGGGTCAGGAATCGAGGCTCCCCTTAGCCTCTGCCTCTGCGTCTCTCAGAGGCTGCGTTCATTCTCAAGGCTCCACTGGGGTGAGAGGCGAGGGCAGCTCCAGGAAGGATGCATATGCTCTGACTGATGTTTTACAGTTCTGAGCTCGTGGTGGGTGAGTAGTTCCTTATTCAGTGAATATCTGAAGCGGTGGTTCTCAGTTGCAGCCACGCACTGGAGTCCAAAGGGAGTTTAGAAAAGAAAAACTTACACTCTCCCTCAGAACAATTGAATCCAAGTTCTGGGGAGTAGGGTCCAGGCATCAGGTGTTTAAAAACATGTAACAAAACAAACAAACATAAAGTCTGAAGGTGGTTTTACTGTGCATGCAGGGGTCGGGATCTAAGTCTAAAGCTGGAAAACCGCATCCCAAACAGGCTTCTCTCCCGCAGCTGAGATGTCACAAGAGCCACTTTGGTTCTGTGTGAAAGCGTGACGTAGTGTCTTTCCATACAGGTCCCGGCATCGACGCCTCTGCAAGGTTCGCAGGCAGCATCACAGACTGCAGTCCGGGAACGGGGGCAAAGTGTGGGCAATGTGCTGGAGCTGGTTGCGTTCTTGGGCCAGTTCTGCGAGGCCCACACCTTTGTTCCTAGGGCTGCCTCCTCTGGGGCGTTCTGCTCCCGGGCATGGCCCCAGCACACATCCCATGCAAGGAATGTCACTCGGGATCGGGGGGCACCTGGCCGTGACCGTGCATCCTTGGAACTCCCCGTGGAGCTGCGAAGAACTAAACGGGACCCTGATGCTGGGACCCCACTCTTGGGGATTCTCATTTACTAGGTCCTGGGGTGCGAGGCTGAATGTTGTAAACAGCCGCTCAGGCCTGGGAATCGTCTTTGTAGACTCTCGGTTCTGGAGCAGTGATTTCCAAACAGGAATGCGCGTCAGAATCCCCTGGTGGGCTTGTTAAAGCCCGGATTGCTGGACCTTCATCCCGGAGTTTCTGGGAGTTCTGGGGTGAGACCCACGAATTTGCGTTTGGAGCGGCCTCTCGGGTATTGCTGAGGCTGCCGGTCTGGGGACGAGACCGCGAGAACCTTCTTGGGATGGACTGTGAGGTCCTACCGCGAACCATGAACTTGAGGAGGCGGAGAAGCAGGGGCTGAATTCAGAGCCTTTGAGCCTGTTGCTAAACCCTGGGCGAGACTGTCCCTCCAGATCTTCGTTTCGTTGTGTGTAGACAGGAAGTCCATGCAGGGCCTCAACCAGGTGACGTAGCATCAGCTGGTTTTTCTTGGAAGGCACCAGGAAGAGATCAAAGATGAAGACTAAAGAGTGTGGAAAACCAAGCCCAGGAAAGCCAAGCCTTGACGAAACAAAATTACTCAAAGCTCCTTTAAAACCCACCACCGGTGGGAACCGGAAAGTGTAATTATATAACCTGTGAACGTAATTCGGTGCTTCCTTTTGGGTCCGCCCACTTCTCCCAGGCTTTGGCTTTGAGAGGAGGAGGACGGGGTCCTGGGAGTCTCCCCAGACTCAGAACACAAGGCCCCACGTCCCCTGCCCTTATAAATGTCCTCCGAAAAATAGGACTCGGCTCTGTCTGGAGCCAAACCCCAGAACTTCTTGTCCATCAATTAATATTTATGGGGCCTTCACAATGAGCTAAGCAGGCATATAAAAGACAACAGTTCCTGCAGACTGTTATTAAGCCAAAGGAGAACAAGCACCTCGCCTTCCTTTTCACAAGGTGTTGGCAGCTGGGTGGTTGTGTCTGGGTCAAAATGAGCCTTGAACCACTCATCCCACAAAAATGTAGTGATCCCTCACGATGTCGCGGGCACCGTGCTAGGCACTGGGGGTGTGGCAGGAGCGAAACAGATAGAACACCCCGCTCCCCCGCTCCCCCGCTCCGCCCGAGTAGAGGGGCTTGCTGAGAAACGCTCAGATGCTCAGGGGCGGATGCTGGAGGCAACAGCCACATGCTCGGAGCCCCCCAGCCTGGATGGGGTCTGCCAGTCTGCTGAAGAGCTGTTTGTTCACTTCACGTGCTCCTTTCCAGAAATGACGATCGGGGCTTAGACGTCAGCACTTTCAAGGCCAGTGGGTGAAGGAGGCTGAGTTTAGACACGTGGAATGCTTTTTCTCCACGGAGGAACCAGATCTTTCCTGGATTTCCAGATCTCTTGTATCAGTGAAATACTGACTCTAAAGCTGAGGATCCAAAGCGCCATCCACCCCGCTCTCACCCTGGCGCATCTTCTCCTCAGCATCCCATTTCAGGGGCTGCCTGACCCTTGCTGGGAGCTGTGGCTGCTCCATGTCCATGGTGGCTTCTTGGTCCCAGCCCAAAAGGGACATGCAGTTTTCCCGTGGGCAGTGCCCTTCTTGGAAGGTGGCCGGGTACCAGATCCCCAGGTCTGAGTGTCACTAGGTGCCACCACAGCAGTGCCCTTAATCAGGATCCCACGAGTGTTAAGGTTCACAGAGGCAGGTACCATTTGCTTTGTCCAGTGTGGCAACCCCAGCGCCTAGCACTTTGACTGGTTCCCCATAGGTGAGTGAAAGAATGAATGAGTGAATGAATTCCACACTTCATGGAATTTCGGCCCATGGGGAATGGAAATGAGACATAAGGCAATAGTGGTCATTGGAGACCCACAAAATAGGAGACACATCCACTGGACCACCTAGACAATTGTCCTGCAAAGGATGCATGGAGGGAAATGACTTGTGGCCTGGAGAAAAGGCAATGGATCTCATTTATTTCCCTCCAGACATCAGTTGACCAGGGGGAATCGGGGTAAATTTTGAAAGAGAAGGATTTGAACTCATTACCTGTAAAGGTTGTATACATGAAACAAATGGAGATCGAGCCCCCCATTTGGAGGTGAGGAGAAGGAGGTAACAAAACATAAAAGAAGCTCAACATTGCTGCAGTGTGGTGTTTTAAGCATGCATAGACTGTTAACATAAACACACTGGCATGTGCAGAAAATGTACAGGGAAGCGAGAATCAGGAAATCAGATAAGTTCACGAGAAGCGTCCCATGCACTTGTGCTCCCTCCAGGGAACGTGCTCTGCTCTCCTATACCTTGAGACCTCTGCACTTGGCAGTGCACTTGGCACTCTCCCCCTGGGATGCCTCAACTTGTCTTCCTGGAAAACTCCTATTCAGCCTTCAAACCTTACACTTCATCTCTCACCCCCTAAAAGGCTGTTTCCCCATGGATGACCGTAGCACCTGAACCTCGGCCGTCATGGTGTGTAGGATTGGACATTTTGGTTGAGCTTGTTACTCATCCACCGACTTTACTTGGCTACGAGTTCCCGAAGGCCAGGATCCTTTCCTATTTATCCTTATCTCGCCAGTATTAGGCATAAAGAAGTCCTCCTACAGGGTTTTAGGGAAGTTGAAAAAAATGCAAAAAGACTGCTAAAGGCCAAGTCCAGCTGGAACATTCAAGGAGGACACATCTCCATGGGGAAGATGAAGTGTTTGTAGAGAGCTGGAGAATACGGTCCCTGAGTCAGACCTTCCAAGCTGTGGGCCATGGGAAAGACCGCATGTCAACAGGGGGTGAGAGGTACCCCATCATCCAGGAGGCCCTCTCAGGAAGCAGAGAGGCTCGCGGACGGCTGGAGACTTGTTTATATCAAATAAGCACTTGCTGGAGTGTTCAAAAAACAGCAGGTTCCAACTTGAACTTTCCAGAGACGTCATGGCCATATACCGTACGTTCGGCGCTAGAGTGTAGGGCAGCAAAATGGGGAAGCCCTTTGCCCCGGGATGAGAGAGCCATCCGGTGGCTGTAGCCCCCCCTTTGGCCAGCCCCCCAAAACTCTGTGAAGAAATGAGCCCCTCAGCTTCACTGCTGGGTGTCCCCATGTTGCTACCTGGGAGAGTGGTAAGCAAAGTGAAATAACTGTGGTATTTGCTGCTGTTAATTAACAGCGAGGTGTTCATGAGTAATGTGGTGTATTAAGGGCGTGGGGTAGCTTTCCTTACCGGTTGCCTCTTGTGCGGGGTTATAAACTCCAGCAATGTTCCCTCCTGGCTGAAACTTGGCAGCTGGCCTGAGGTTCTTCCCTGTGGCTGGTGCCCAGCCTGCCTGCTCATCAGCCTGTTGAGATCTGCCTCCACGTCCACAGCAGACACTGCTGGGGCCACAAGCTTCTGGAAGACTTGCCTGTTGGAAGCCATTTGTGCTGGGACCCTGGTCCTTGAAACGCCTAAAAGCAAAGAATTAAAGAATGAGATTGGATGGAGTTCCCGTTGTGGCTAAGTGGGTTAAGAATCCAAGTGAGTGCCCCTGAGGATGCGGGTTCGATCCCTGGCCTCGCTCAGTGGGTTAAGGATCCAGCATTGCCGCAAGCTGTGGCATAGGCCACAGACGCAGCTCAGATCCGGTGCGGCCGTGGCTGTGGTGTAGGCCTCAGTTGCAGCTCCTATTCCACCCCTAGCTTGGGAACTTCCATTTGCCACAGGAGCGGCCATGAAAATAAAAAATAAACAGAAAAACAAGAGAAAAAAAAAAAAAAGGGAATGAGATTGCAGGAGTTCTCTAGTGGCTCAGTTGTTAAGGATCCAGCATTGCTACTGCAGCAGCTCGGGTCACTGCTATGATGGGGGCTCGATCCCTGGCCCGGGGAACTTCCACATGACGTGGGTATGGCCAAAAAAAGAAAAAAGAAAAAAAAAACGAGATTGCGTGCTCTAGGAGTGTCCAAATCCTTATGAACTCACCCAAAAATCCCCCATGAAATTGCCCACGAAGTGGATAAGACTGTGTTTGTAGGGCAGGTGGGGGCTAAAGCGTTCAATCAAGAACAAATCCGTTACTCCTGCGACTCAAAACTCAACATGTCTAGCAAAAGCCCTCAAAGGGTTGCTTCAGATGAATTCAGGGAATAAGGAGCGGGTGGTGCATCTTTTATTTGCATAAGGTGTCTAAGTTATGATGTTTCTCGTCCCTTGGGTGATTTTCACAGCCCACTGGGTTTTGCACTTTGCCCATTCTTTTGTCCTTTCACAGACGAGATTTCGTTTGAACTTTTCCTTCCTCCAAAACCTTGGAAAGCAGGTAATGGTAGGTATGAGGATTCTGATTTTACAGATAAAGAAGTTGAGTTTTGGACAAGTCAAATGCCTTTCCCAGATTCACCCAGCAGTACCCAGATTCAACCCCATATCTTCTGACGCCAAGTCCTGTGCTCAGACTTTCCACCCTAGCATGTTCTAAAAAAAAAAAAAAAGGAAAAAGAAAGTCAGCATTTTTCTCCCACCTGGTCCTGCTACTGGCAAAGCCAAGAGGCAAGAGGGTTGATGGGACCAATTATGAACTTCCCTCTGGGGAAGGAAGCATTGCTCCGGGAGCCGTAACTCTCTTCTGCTTAAATGTGAGAGCAGCTCGGTTCAGCTTGGCTTGGCTTTCCACCAATTAGGGACCCAGGATGAAACGTCTTTCTGAACCCTGTCCTCCGGGATTCTGGCTCAGAGAAAGAGAACCAAGCAGATGGGTCTGCAGGTCATTGCCAGGCATCTAACACCCCCAAGAGCCAAGAGCTATATAATAACGTGACCTTATCCCCCAAGTCCTCAAAAAGCAATAACATGATCAAAGGAAACAACAAATTAGGAGCCCATTACCTGAGGATTTTAATTAGTGATGCAAACTAGACCCAACATGAACGCCTCCCTAGAAATTCTTCCTCTTCCAACCACCGGGCAGGGACATTCACTCCTATCTGGGAATGCTTTCAAGAAGCTGGCAGCAACCAGTTCAACCTGCCCCATCCTCCAAGATGAAGACGAGGACCCTGGGAGAAGCCAGGGAAGCCAGGCAAATGACTGTCAGAGCTCAGAAGACACATGGAAAAGGCAAAAAGCGTCTGTCACAGTTGCCTCTGATTTCTTAGCAAAAGTTGGCTGAACCGTGTAGAAACCAGAGACCAAGACAGACACCTCATTTTCATACTTGGAGAAATCAAGCCTACTCTTGATTATCTACCTGACAAGAATTCACTATCACGGTGTGTACTCAGAGGTCCCTGTATTTCATTGGAAGATGAACTAAATAGGCTTTGTTCTGCCAGGGCAACTCTATCTGCGTAGAGCTGCTTTGGCTCACGTTTATGCCATTGGGCAGCCCCTGATCACATCAACTGTGCACGGGGGCAAAAAACGAGGCGATGAGAGAGGGCCATGAACTGAACGTGAAGCATATGGTATGGAATCGCATACATGAATGGCATACGGCCCTTGGTTCTTTCTCAGCAGGTGTTTTCCTTGCTGACAAACGAGGGGAGGAAGTGACCCTGGAATTTGTTTTAACGTGTCGCCTACGTCCAGGGAATTGTCTCAGCTCCCGTTGTCCACGGGCCCCTCCACAGCTGCTGCTGCACCGAGGAGACGTGGCTGGTGATCCACAGGGGTGCCTGTGGGTGCTCTCTCTATCCCCTATCTGCTGGAGCAATCCCCAGGGTGATGGGAAACAAACGTCCCTTCTTGTCCGGGGACCTAGTTGGGGGTAAGTCCAGGATGGTAGTCCATGTCACCGAGACTCAACTACTTCCTTCTGACTCTCCTGGCTTCCCCCAAACCATCTAAACCAACACCCGCTTCTTTTCCCAGAAGGGTCAGGAAGAGCCCAGAAGGCAACAGTGGGGACCTCACCTCCCCCCTTTCCTTGTGTAACACCGAGATGAAGAGGAATTCCAGAACTCAGGAAAAGCAGAGTCCCTCGTGGATCCTCCTCTTCCGCCACCTGTCCATCCCCACCCGCTTTTTTTTTTCTCAAGAAATCCACGCTTTCCCTCTCTCCCTCCTTAGGTCTTGCAAATTTCACATTCGACGAGATGCCTGTGGAGGAACTAGCTCGTCTCCATGTTTGGAAACGGAAGGCAATGAGTCCCAAGCATTGAGAAGAAGGTGGGAGCTCAAGTTCACATTATGCCGTGAAGACGCTGAAGCTGATACGCTTACGAGTTACCTAAGAAGCAAGCCCCCTCCCCCCCCATCAAGACCAGCATGGCTATTATCTTCTTAGAGACGTCCCATCTGGTCTTATAGGAGGAAAACCCGCCCCTCCTAATAACACAGCTTAGATCTTGTTTCTTTTGAAAACAATAATTCTGGAATTATTGTACTAAAATGTATTTGATTCCAGAGATTTACCTATATAATGAGAGCATATTAGGAGTGGATGAAATGTCCTCCTCAGGGCGGATGACGACAGTTACAATTAGATAGTGTTGGTGATCTAATCTCTTCTTGGGTTTGCCTCATTGCGGACTCATCACGGAAAGGTGGTTTCCAAGGTCTTCCTTCCATGAACAAAGCTTGCCTTGAGCTCCTCCTCAGGATGAGATGAAACTTAAGTGAAGTTAATAACGGAAAGAGCCCCGGAAGCTTCCCCTATTGTGTGATAAGTGTTATTTGCTGTACAATCACAGCAAGCGAGAGATGAGGCTTTGAACAGGAGAAGTCAGCTACTCACATAACTTGATGGGGAAACTGGCCCTTTCAGTGGAGGAAGAATGTTCTTCTCAGCTGAGCTCACAGATGTGGGAGGGGTGGCGCGTTCTTTAAAAAAAAAATGGGAGGGGCTCAGCGGCTTAAGGACCCAGCGCTGCCACTGCTGTGGCTTGGGTCACTGGTGTGGTGTGTGTTCCATCCCTGGCCCGGGAACTTCCACATGCTGAGGCAACAGCCAAAAACAAAGGAAAAGAAAGTGAAAATAAACAGATAAATAAAACCTGAAAATTAAAATTAAAAATAAATGGAGGCTCACTTAGTCTACCAGATCATTCAAATAGTTCCTGTGACCAGTGAGTGACAGACCATTCTCACGCCTATAAACAGGTATGAACAGATTACACAAAGTGGGCAAAATAAATCCAAACTGGCTGGACTTTTTCAACCAACCATAAAAGAACACGGGGAAAGCCCACGGGAATCTGATACTCGCCTTGAAAGAACTCCCCTAAAAAGCGACGCATGCAAGGCCGGTCACTACCCCAAGCTTTCGTATGACGTGTGTATTAGTTCAAAGCCCCGTCCCGTCTCTCACTTGTGAACTTCAGAGTCTCTGAGATGCATCGTGAGGATGTTATCACCTGCAGGTTTCAAGTGCCTCAACGGACAGCAAAGGTAAGTGACATTTTCACGGTCACGTCGTCTCATTGAAGCTGTGTCCGGGATTGAGATCCATGTCCCTGAAACTGGACTTCATCCTCTCCCTCTCAAACGTAAGGTTCTGGTTCGCTCATGTCATCTTGGCCATGCCATTTCCAAGGAGGATGAGGGCTGTTCTTGAGCTAGACTGGGGACAGTCTTACTCTAGAACCGCTTTGGCCTCTTGACCCTAAGGCGCCCTTGTCAGTGTTGACAGGCATTTGTCAGAACAAATGAAAGAGCGAGGGTGCCGTCTCCCCCTCTTCCCCGCCCCCCTCCTGTGGTTATTGCTCAGAGGCGCAGCTATCTCGGCCCCTGCGGTACCAGGGAACAGGATTAGACAGGTTAGCTGGGCATCGGATTTCAGACTCTTTCCCTTTTTCACGTTTCTTCTCAGCACGTAGGCTTGAGAACTGACACCAGGACAGGAAGAGGGAAAGTTAAAGAGGCAAAAGAGGAGATGAAAAGTCGGTCGCAACTCAGAGAGGTTGAGCGGAGAGTCAGAAAGTGGGGAAGAAGGGAACTCAAGCCATTGCACGCAGCTAAGCAGAGAGTATGCGGGGGTCGCCACGTCACTTTGACCTGGAGATGTCGGATGCTTTGACGAGGGAGGGGATGTGGGCTTCAGGTAGAAACTATGCATGAGAAAAGCCAGTCTTATCAAAGATGGGAAAATCTGTTGAAGTCCCTGCGTTCCAGTCCTTGATGAAAAACAGATAGCATTTACCGAGCTACTGATCCGTATAACTAAGCTCCAATGGGTAAAAAGAAATAATATTTTTTACATGAACAATTTTTTTTATTTAAGTATAGTTGATTTACAATGTTGTGCCAATTTATGCTGTACAGCAAAGTGACCCAGTCACATATACACACACACACACACACACACACACACATATACATGCTGTACAGCAAAGTGACCCAGTTATATATATATATATTCCTTTTCTTATATTATCATCCATCATATTCTATCCTAAGAGACTGGATATGGTTCCCTGTGCTGTACACTAAGACCTCATTGCTTACCCATTCTAAATGTAATAGTTTGCATCTACGGACCCCAAATGCCCAGTCCATCCTCATCCCTCATCAGCAACCACAGTCTGTTCTCTATGGGTGTGAGTCTGTTTCTGTTTCATGGATAGGTTCATTTCTGCCATACTTCAGATTCTACATAGAATATTCCACATATGGTATTTGCCTTTCTCTATCTGTTTCACTTAGTGTGATGATCTCTAGTTGTATCCATGTTGCTTTGAAGGGCACTATTTCATTCTTTTTTATGGCTGAGTAGTATTCCATTGTATATATGTAACGCATTTTTCTTGATGCATCTGTTGGTGGACATTTAGGTTGTTTCCACATCTTGGCTATTATGAATAGTGCTGCACTGAACACAGGGCTGCGTGTATCTTTCTGAATTGTAGTTTTGTCTTGAGCTGTAGCAGAAGAGAGTACAGGAAAGGTCCCAGAAAAGATGCCTTATCAATAGTAAGACTGATTGAAAAAGGAGCTGAATGATGCGGGAATGCATTAGAAGAAGAAACTCTGACTCCCTTTGTTATCTGCATAAGAGGTTGTGATACTCTCCAAGGGCCCCCTTGAATTCTAGATTCCACAACTGCCATGTGTGGAAGACTGCCTCCAAGCAGGCATTGAACCCTACAGTGAGACGGTGTTAAAAGCCGTAAGGACCTGCTGATAGTCAAGTTCAGTTTCAACATGATGATCAAGAAGGGCACAAAATTTGGAGTCAGAGACTTGGGTTGAGTTCCTGACTCTTTCACTCACTGTATAACCTGTGCTGACTCCCTGAAAGTCGCTCTGAGCCCAGCGTACCTGTTGTGTATGACGGAAAGGATCCTGCTCATCACGCAGTATTATTGTCAGCATCACGCTTGTAGAATATGAATAAAAGTACTCAGTGCCTGAGGATACTTGGTGAGTGTTGATACCATTCACCTCAGACTATCAAGACCCAAGAAGTAAAACAACTCCAACAGCTAGTTCCTAAAAGAGCCAAGACCATAACTGAGCCAATGCTTCTTGGTAGTTAAGAACTAATGACTCAAGGGTGTTGATAAATGTTCTAATATGACCATGTATTGAGATGCTCCCTTTTGCCATCTGGATTGAGCCAAGCCCAATGCAGTTGCCAAGGCACTTGTTTTCTTCTCATTCGTCCTGAGAGTGCAGAAAAGGCGTGCTTCCCCCCACCCCGAGATCAATATTGCAGCTTCCCAGGGGCTGTGGGAACTTTCCATTCATCTGGGCGGTGAAGAAGCAGCCGTGGGCAGCCAGCATGGGGAAGGCATGCCAGGAGGCTCTCAGAAAGCCTGTCAAGGTCATAACAGAAATCTTCCGGCGTGCAGACGACCTCCGTGGGGCCGAGTGGTTGGTACCACCTTGGGAAGGGAAATGGGGCCGGTCACAAGCACGGGCGCTGTCCTCCTGCAGCAGCTCACGAGACTGCCTTGTGTTGCCCAGAATGCCAGCTAAGCCATAAATCCACCCATTGGGTGAGCCCCAGAAACCTGTCCAACCCTGCTGGGAAGCAGTACATCCGGCCCTTGACGGCACTCCTGACTGCTTGGCTGCGAAGTGGTATTTTAAATAAAGAGAGAAAAAACGCCCTATTATTTTACGCTGGTAATTGACAACAAGTTTCTCATGAGTAATTTTATAGCACTCAGGGTGTGCCGGGGTTTGATTTAACTTCTCTTTACAGGAGCCTCAAACTTGCAGGACAAACACTATTTTGAATGGAATGAAACACGCTTCAGACATCCATGTGGATACTGTCAAGGCTTTAGTTGAAATCTCCTGAAGCCCTGGCCCATTAGAGGCCTGTTTCATAGTTTCTTCTCTTCAGTTTTACTTTACAGAAGAGGAAAACATCTGTAATTGGGGATCCTGAAAGATTTTAACGAATACGACGACTCAAGTTGTTATATATCAAATCAAGTATGCATATGTATTTTTTTCTTATTATTCTATATCATAGCAACCGGTGAGTGATTCCCAGTGTGGAATATGCATGAAATTAGTGCCTCAAAACACCCTTTTTAAAAGGATAGGGAGTGGTTTCTGCAGTCAAATATACTCTCCCATATAAATGCTGCCTATTTCAACACCATAATTCATAATATACCTTAGTGCCATAAAGGCTCTGAGAAGTGCTGCAGAAAGAGAGCCTTGCTCATCACTGTTTTGAACACAGAATTTCCCAAAGTAAGCATAACACATGATTTCTCTATGGGAAATTACATACACACACAAACGCATTCTACCTCTTTTTGATTCAACAATGATAGGCGATTTCACAGAATGAGAATTTCGAGGAAGAGATTTTTGAGAACGCGAGAGCTTAAAGAGAAGAAAAGAGCCACAGTTAGGGTTCAGGAGTAAACCAAGTTCGACTTTACTCTGGCCTCTGTAAACCCCATACCCCGATTATTCATTAAACAAACATTTATTGGGTAATCTACATGGATAATGGTCATGGGAGATGCAAAGATAAACTGGACATGAAGAAACATATAACGCAGCACTGTCAAAAGAGAATATGATGGACAGACTAAAAAAAAAAAAAACCCCAACAAACTAATCCGATGTCCTTTATTATCTAGATTTGTAAACTGGAACTGAGAGAAATGAAATGACTGGTCTCTGGATACAGAACACGCATGTCCCCCTTTGACTCTGAAACCCCTTCATTTAGAACATAACGTGGACTGGAATAAACATTTCTCCTACGGGAGGAGAAATGGTTCCATGGACAATGCCATGAGTTACAGGCATCTGCAAATACACTCAACATGTATTTGAGCGGATCTCAACCCCCATGATGATGAGAGAAGAGGCAGAAATTAGGACTGCCCGTCTCCAGGAAAGACATCAACAAGGAAATTCAATGAGCCAGATGTCCTGCGTTGAGGAGGAAGCTGGACACTCAAACATGGCCTCCGCATCAAGGGGAAACAGCCTGTGGTAGCCAGAGTCAGCGCCACTCGGTTTCCTCTAGGACTGTTTGGGCCTTGGGAATGCCCGAGAGTTTCCAGGAGCCACTGCCTTGGCTCTCACACTGGTTACCCGGTGGACTCATGGTGTGAATTCACAAGAAGAGCTCTTCATGGTTTGGTTTTGGTTTTGTTTGCTCTCCATTGCTTTTTTAACGAACAACAAACTGCTTCTGACTTAAGTATAGAGCATTAGTTCCGTAACCTGATTTTTCTTCTCTCCAGCCTTAGGAGAGCGCATTCAGTCTTAGAGCTTTACGACCCACCATCAGATGGTCCCCATGTTTATAAGTCAACTTCCAAACTTCTCTCCAAGCTTCATGCCTCACACCCCAGACTCCTGTAGGGCATTTTCACGAGTCTCCAAACTCTCCCCCCGGATCTGAATACATCTGGGTTTATCTCCTCTAGAACCCTCGTCTCCTCCCAGTATCCCTCTAGCATCAATAAGACCATTTTCTATGACTCCCTGCCTCCTCATTTCCTTTCTCTCCAGCACTCAGTTTTGAAAACACAGAACTTTATCCCTCTCTTTTCCACTTCCTGTAAGCAGTTAGTACCTAAGATGCAAACTTTCTTCTTTGAAACGTCTCTTTTATCTACACTTTTCTTTTATAGGAGAGACCTTAACTCTTGTGGATGGCTTGCCAGACTTCTCCTCCGCCACTAATCTACCTGTGTGTTTCTCACGCCAGGCAGAACCACTAGAGTTCATTGAAAACAAACTTAAACGAGACTAACACAAATAGATGCTCAGGACACTATGTATCTATGAAGTCCCCCAGGTAATCCTGATGTCCCACCACAGCTAGAAACTGTGGCTTCATTTGCTCTTGGTGGTCATTCAAAGCCAGGGGGTGTCTGCCATCCTAGTATCTCCTGGAACACACTCGGAACCTCCCCATCAGCCACAAGCAGCCCCACCTGTGGCCTGCTTATCATGTACCAGCTATTTCCCCAGTATTTGGTGCCAGTGCCATGAAGCAGCTACCACTACACACTCTTTATGGAAGAGAAACCTGCCATCGACGTCTAAAACCTCAACCAAAAGGGACTTCCCATCTTCCTCATATTAGCACGGACATTAGGAAGGACAACCGACGTGTGAGTGCACTGAAGTCTAAATTTGCACGGACGTTGCGTCTTATTTTAACGTCACCGGAAATAATCAAATCACTGGGAACAGCAAGTGGGAAGTGAAGAAAACGCATTTCCTTTTTAGACACAATGGGAGGTAGCAAGCAGAGGAAAGAGAAACAAAAAATGGAAGGGCTTGAGGAAACAGGTAACTGCCCATTTAGGACATGGGTACTGCCCGCTTGTGCCCTGGGACGTGTTGTCAATGTCAACTTCAAAGTCAACTCAGTAGCCTGGTGTCATTTACACTGTGAAGAGAAGCCTTAGAGGCCACTGCTGTGGCCCAGGCTGTTTCAACAGGAATTCGCACTCCACCCTCCACTGGGGTAAAGTTTGTGGACCCTTCCCCAGTTCCCTCCATCACCGGTCATCCACCTTCACAGAAGCCTCTTGCTTATCACAGCCGAGCTCTCTCTCTCCCTGCACCTGCCTCCCCCTGATCCCGGCCCCCAGAAAAGCAAAACCAGGCAAGGGGGCGGCGGGATTACCGCAAATGAAGTAAAGATAATCCTAAGCAAGGACCTTTTATCCAGGAAAAGTCTCCATCGAGTCGTCATCACAGCCCTTCACAATCTCCTCTTAATAACTCACACGTCGGAATGTTGCAAAGATTAAACCTTTTGAGGAATGTGGTGCTTTGTAGCCCCGACACGGAGGGCTTGGAGCCAGGGGAGGGAGGGGCAGGGGGAGGGCGAGGAGGAAAAGAGGAGAGGAAAGCGAGACAAAAGCAAACACACTCTGCAATCTTTCTGCTAAGAGCCTTTGTTCAGCCGGTACGTTATTTGGTGATCTAGACAAGGCATAATAATGCATTTTATCTGTTCAGTTTATTACGTGTGTGTGTCATAGGTGTACATGCACATTACTGGCTGTAAAATATATATGAGATGTTGCCAGAAAGAGAGAGAAGAGAGAAGGCAAATGCTCGTGACTCACTGAGAGTTTGCTTTCTCTTAGGCAAACGGGCCTCTGGCACCCTAGCTGCGATCAGCATCTCAAGGCAGGCAGTGATTTTTGAGACGAGGCCATTTCATCAAGTAGAAATAACTTTTCAAAAATAAAAAAAAATAACGTGCATTCTTGCGTCCGAGAGCCTGGACACAGAAAGGGCAAAAAAGACTTTCCTTGACATCGAGTTCATTTTCTGGAAGTTGCGGTAGGGGAGAGAAAAACGGGATGAGGAAAAGGCCAGGATATTATTGAAGAAATTACATTACTGCGTGTTCACTTCCTGCTTGCAGACCAACTGCAGCAAATTTGCAGATGTATATGCTTTCTGAAATATGTTCTTTATTGACGACATTTTCATGGACAGTCTTCCGTAGTGGAATTAAAAAAAAAACACACACTTTAGGGTTAAAGGAAGCTGGATTCAGATCTTGCCTCTGCCCTTTGGGAGCTGTGTGATCCTGTATAGCCCTCTTTGGTTCTTAGTTAACTCATTTTTAAAAAGGACTAGAGACGCCCACCTTGGAAGCTTTGTGTCTGGGGAAAGTCATTTATGCAGCTAACACACAGCACACAACTTTATCCTATCCTGTTTATGGGTATGCAACCGGGGGTGTTTTGCTCCAGCCTCTAAGCTGGCCCTTCTTAACTTACTGTAAAATAGATGGGACCACAGCCATGCCCAGAGGAATAATTTGCTGGAAGAAACTGGCTCTCTGAATGCTTTTTTTTTTTTTTTTTTTTTTTTTTGCTTTTCAGGGCTGCACCTGAAGCATATGGAAGTTCCCGGGCTGGGAAAGAGTCAGAGCTACAGCTGCCGGCCTACACCATAGCTCACAGCCACGCCGGATCCTTAACCCACTGGGAGAGGCCAGGGATTGAACCTGCATCTTCATGGAGACTGGACAGGTTCGTGACCCACTGAGCCACGATGGGAACTCCCCTGACTGCCTTTGAGAGACCATTCTAACCCCCTGCAGTGTCCAAAAAAGAAAGTCAATGAATTCTAATCCATCAAGCTTCTCCAGAGCCTCAGATCTATGCTATATCTTAGCAAGAGAATGCTTTAAAGAGAGAGGATTGACACGGAAATCGGTTAATTTAGACTTTCCTAAGAAGAGTGGGGAGAGATTTGCAAAGCATCTTCAGGATCCCTTATTGCTCTTGGTGAGCTCGCTATGAACGGGATGTAGTTAAGAGCCCTTGCTTCGTATACAGCCAAGGCTGTCTCCGTCACTGGTCACTGGCCATCTGAGTGACTTCCCTGTCATCATAACCTGGATCTCTATAGCCATGCCTTCCTTCATTCGTTCACTCGCTTAGCAGCTGTTTGTTTTAAGAATCCTCCTGGGAGCGGTGATACGTGCAAAGGAGACGTGACCAAAGGGGACCTCTACCTGCAGACCACATCTTCAAATAACAGACAAATTTGACACGGCTTAAAAAATCTTATCCTGCGCCTTCCTTGCCGCCTTCAGCTGTTTTGACATCTGAAGAAACCATCAAAGACAGGAGAAGACAGGAAGAAGTGAAATGCACATTTCTATTAAGCAGCATTGGAGGTACTTGAGAGGGTTTTAAAAAAGCAAGGATCAAAAACAAAGGAGACGTCCCATTTAACACACGGTCACTGCCTTCAAGAGATCTTTCATCTGGTTGAGAAAAACCTGGGCATGTGCACATGAAGCGATCATCACTTAAAGTAACGATGCAAGAAACGTCAAAGCACTGTTCTTTCAACTTTTTTGAGCATTCAAAATAAAAAAATAAATAAAGACATTACGTCCACTTTCACATCAGTGTCTCCAACAATATTTGTATTATTGGAGGGATTTAAAGCAGGAAACAGTTGTCCTAACCTGAAATGCATACAAAATTACCTGCGACAGGAAAAGGACTTAGGTTGAATCTTTTGCGATAAATCGTAAATCTCATGATTACTGATGAGAGAAGCGATTTTATTTCTCAAGTACATAGGCTACGCCAGGCACCGTGCTACGTGCTTTATCAAAACTGCCCTGTGTGATACTCAGAATAATAACCAACATGAGTTCTGCTATCCCATTTGACAGAGGAGAAAACTGAAGCTCAGAGACATCAAGTTCAAATTCTCAGGGAAAATGAGGGTGGGAAAGCTGGAATTTGAACCCGAGCAACTCCAGGGTCAGGGCTCATTTCCTTCATTTCTCTGAGAAGCAGAATTTAGATAAATCACAGAGTATGTCAGCCAAGGACACCATTATACATCCAGCATGGTGACAAAAATATGCATGGCTTGTAAGGAAAAGAAAACGTTGGCTATAGCAAGAATCACTGGTTGGTCCCAGTAATAGCCTTTCTCATGGTCTTGCCTTATCTTGTAGTCATAAAATCCTGAATCTTAGCCAGGCACGAACCCCAATGGTAAACATATGTCTCCCAGCCTCTTTCGCACCTGCACAGGGTCCCATGACTCAATTGTGACCAATGAGATGTAAGTGGAAGCCTTCCAAATAATTCCAGAAAAAGTCCTTAAAGGAAAAAACTGTAAGCTTCACTCCTTCCTCTTTCTGGCTGGACTGTGGATTTGAGAGTCAGATCTGAGATGGCTGATCCGTACCGTGGGTGACCCCGGGACTGGGGGGTCACACAAGTAAGAACCACAAGACAGAAGAGGCCTGGGTCTCCGGGCACCGGTGGAGCAGGGCCATCATGCTTGTCCTGGGCTGCCTATCCTTGGTCTTGAAATAAGAGAGAAACAAGCCTCTGAGGAGTTTAAGTCTCTGTTATTTTGGGCTGTGCTGTTACCGGCAATTGAACTTAATCCTAATTAGAACGCAGTCTAATTTGACGTGAGCCAAGTATTTCTGTAGGTGATCAGTGGGAGAGCAGTTTGGAAAGAAACGGAGATCACCGAATACGTCTCGAGTCAAGTCAAGGCGTGTGTCACTTGCCCTGTAGGCGCTCCAGGCAGACGAGTATCATCAAAGTGGCACGTCCAGGAGAATACATACTTTGGCTGGGTTGTGTCGAGTGTCCTGGTCTGGAGAACTAATGAAAGAATTTAAAGCATTTGGGAAATCACTCCAATAACCCAGATGTGAGGTGTTCAGCGGGGAACCGGCAGGAGCTGAAGCTGTAGGATTTGGATACAGAGTTGACACTGAGGGTCAGACTCCAGAGGGGTCAAAGGTTCCTGAGGTTTCTCCTCGGAGAGCCATGGTGCTTTGGCAAAAACAGAGAAATCGGAATGTGGAAGAGAAGTCAAAGAGGGACAGAGACCTCTTTTTTTTTTTTTAATCTTTTTTTAGGGCTGCACTCGCGGCGAATGGAAGTTCCCAGGCTAGGGGTCAAATCGGAACTGCAACTGCCCACTCACACCACAGCCGCAGGAACTCGGGATCCAAGCCGAGTCTGCCACCTACACCACAGCTCATGGCAATGCCGGATCCCTAACCCACTGAGTGAGCCCTGGGACTGAACCTGTATCCTCATGGATACCAGTCGGGTTCGTTACCACTGAGCCACATTGGGAACTCCAGAGACTTCTATTTTAGGCTTGTGGAAATGACAGTGAGACATCTAGAGAGATAACCTGGGGTACCCATGCCTGCAGCTTGTTAGAGGAAAAGTCTGAAAATGCAAGGGTCAGCGTAAAGGATGGAGCTGAAATCATGACCTTAGGAGTTTTCCCAGAAATCCGATACGTAAATTGGACCAAAATCCAATGCAAAAAGGGGCGGCAGAGACAGCAGCAATGGGTAGGGAGGACGGAGGTGAACTGGTATGATATGCCATCTTAGAGTCCAAGGAAAAAGCTCCCGTCAACAGTGGAATGTGCCAGAAAAGAAAGAGAAGACTCAACGAGGAGAGATCATTGACTATGACAGCACAATGAAGAGGCAGGTTATTGTGGACCTTTGAGTGGCTGTGTCAATAGAAGGCTGAGTGGAAGCCTCGTGTCCCACTAGGGATTGACGTGGATGTCTCCTAGGGCAAGGCAGGCACATTTTGGAAACTTGGGAGTGAGTGGGAAGAAGAAAAAAGGAGCCAGAAAGTCAGGCTCAAAGGACAGTAGCGTCAAAGCCTTTATTGGGAGAGGGGAGCCCAGTAGGGATTAGTTAGCGGCGATATAAACTAGGAGGAGCCACTCTAAGCCTCAGAATCTTCACGTGTCCAAGGAAAATAGAAAGATCCACCACATGGGATTGTGGCAAAGACAAACGAACGTTTGTGAAAAATACACAGCACGGATCATGGCAGGTAGTAGTTATCCATCAAGGGTCTACTTACTTCTGAATGCCTTCAGATGATCTCTTTCATTGTCTCATGTACGTTTAGACCTAGCTAACTGCCCCCTCACAGGAGCCCCATGCTTGCGGAGATCAGGCGAGAACTCCCCATAAATCCCGACCAACCATTTAAAGAAACAGCTCATCGCACCTGTCCCTTGGGACCCCACTGGGATGCAACGGCTCTTGAGGATGTTTTAAGGAGGAAGAGAACCCTCAAAGCTGGTGACTCAAACAATTCCTGTTGGTCTCCGGTACCCAAGGCACATACACAGGTACACGCATACGGAAAGCAAGAGCCGGCCCGTGTGCTAAGCCAAAGCATGCTTCATTTCTGCGAGTCCAGCCTGGGATGTTGATACAGTCATCTTCATCTCACGCCTGAGGAATGTGAGACTCAGAAGAGTCTAGCAAGTTGTCCTCCGCTGCAGAGCTCGTGTGAGGGAGAGGGGCGTGTGGGTTCATTTGGCGTCTAGAACCCGTGAGGTCGACCATCACTCTGTGGGCCTCTTTTGACTCAGGTGTTTGACGATCTGGACACTCCTTGCCTCTCTGAGCATCTTCCCAGGAGGAGAGCAGTTTGGAGTCAGCCCTGACCCACGGGCGGGGCAGCCGCGCGAGGACAGTGATACCGGCATAGTTACGGTCAAGGGCAGCCAGAATGAAGAATGAGCCTGTTCTCAAACAGGGAGGAGTCGAGGGGAGGTCGGCGCCCCAGGTACCTGTCTCTTTCGTCCAGAGGCAGAACTGGACCAGATCCACGGGCCAGAGCTTGAACCTCCAGTCTGGCAAATCCTGACAAATTTTATGCCTTCCCCAAGGCCCCTTCAGCCACCCAAAGCCACTATTTCATGGAGACAGAGACAGCTCTGGCCTTCACACTGCAGCATTTGCGGGGGTGCCCGGCCCCCCAGATGACACCACCCAACCCAGACACCTCCAAATAGCTATTCTCTAAAGCACGCCCGAGACTGTTACCTCTCCAAATGAAGTAAGCTAAGAGATGAAAGACCAAGGTGATCATTTCAGTCCGGCTTAGGCGTAATTGCGCATTCATCAGTCAGAGCTTTAATTACCCGGAGATAAAGGTACCATTAGCGTTCGAGGCAAAAACTGGCTCCAGCAAAATGCATTTCTTTTGTCTCCCAGCCAGGGACAACTAACTGTTATCCCGAGAAGGGCTTAGCAGGGAGACTCCAACCTAAACCAGAAGAGGCCCACGGCTGTAAAAGGCGATGGCCCTGAGCTGGGCACAGCGTCCGTGGGAGATGCGGCCTGGAACGATGGAGCCTGGAGAAACATCAGGGACGGAAGCGGAGGCCTGGAAGAAAGAGGGCAGGGAAACTCTGGAGCCTGATGTCAATTATTACCTTGCTACCCTCTTGGCAAGAAACCCAGAATCTCAGCTTCCACTCAGAACCTACGGAATCAGAATCTGTATCTTCCCGTGAGCCCCTAGTGCTGCACATATGCACGTTCGAGTGTGTGTGTGTGATGCTTTGCTTTGGGGACAGGACCTGGCACAACCTATTTACTGCTCACGAGCAAAAGCAAGGAGCTGGGGTTTGCTCATCTCTCCTATTTATCTGTGTGTTAAAGTTGAAAACTGGAGGTAGAAACGTGTGTGTGTGTGTGTATGTGGGTGGGTGAGTGTGTGTGCACGCATGTAGGGAGGCTTTGCTTTTCTTCTTTTTTTCAAAACCATCTGGCCAGAGGAATAGATTTTTCCCTTCCAGTGTTGCTTTAAAAGGTAAACACAATTGAATGGGGGCAAAGTAGGGGCGGAAGTAAAGACCATAAAACACACACCACGTCAAATTGAAATGATTAATAAAGCTGAGAGGCAAAGCATCCCCCCCCCCCCCGGTGTGAGTGTGAGATGCGACAGACAGGTCAGGGCAAACACTGGCGAATCAATTCCAATGCCTCTCGCCTAAGGGCTGGGACAGGCAGCAACAGAGAGAAAACCATTTCACAATGCGGAGAAGAGGAAACTGGCAAGAACGCAACCTCAGAAAAGGGGGGACGGGGCGAGGAGGCGCCCTGTGGGGAGAGGAATTACCTGGGTGGCGAGGTTATAGGTGCAGCGGGACGCTGGTGCGGCTGGACCATACCCACAGGAGCGGACTGACAGACCACACACGCCAGGCTTCTAACCCAGAGTTTTGAATAACTAGCCAAAGTTCAAAGGTCTGAAGACAGAGTTGGCTTTCTCTGCCAGCGCTGCTGCTTATTAGAAATGTCAGTCTGGAGACAGCACACATTTTCTTATTGATCCTCATCCTCCTCAGTGGTAGAACGGGGATAATTCTATCGCCCTCATAGAGTTGTAAAGATTAAATGACAGGCGTTCCCATTGTGGCTCAGGCACTTCCATATGCTGCAGGTGCAGCCCTTAAAAGAAAAAAAAAAAGATTAAATGAGATAATACGTGTTAACGCTTAGCACACTGCCTGGTACGTATCCTACTCTCAAAATGATAGCTATTGTCCTTTATTAATTTCCTGGCAGTCTTCCCAGCACTGCCAGGTTCCCAGCAAATTTCTGCTCTCAGCCCTGACCTTACTCTGTGTTCTGAAAGGGGGATGGGAAAGATTCAATGGCGTTCGTGAGCACGCTTCTCCGCGCTCTTGGTGGTCTAGAAGCAGGAGCGCTGAGCCCATGCACTAGCTCTTTTCACAGTACTGGCAACTCACTCTGTCAACCAGCTGAGCTGCACCTGTTGGCATCAAAGCATCTTCAAGAAGGAGCACTCAATGGAAATGCACAAAACCAGGCCAAGCATCCTCTCCAGCGCAGGCACTCTCTATGACCCAGCCCTGAAGAATACAGAGGAAGGGGTTTGAGCCAACTTCCGGACCTCCTGGAAGGAAACCTGTGCTCTCAGCAATGACTCCAGGATGAGATGAGCAGCTCTGCAGCTCCTGTGCCCCAGGATCCACCCTGTCCGTGCCATGTCCCTCAGCTGAGGGTACACAGTGCCAAGGAAGCCAGACTCAGTCACCGCCCCCGGGCTTCTTCAAGCTGCGGTGCAGTCTGCATCCTGCACCAGGTCATCTGCCTCCATGCTCCTGTCTTTTGTTCCAAATGATGATGGAGACAGAAGGTAGATGGAGCTTTACAACCCCCTCTTAGGAGGCAGGATGCGGGGTCGACTTCAAGAGCAGTGCTCAGCGCCTGGAGTTAGGGGTGCCTTTGTCAGAGACTGTCGACGCAATGAGTCATTTCAGAAGCGCTGAGGGCCAGTCATCAGCTAGGAGGCTCCGAGATCAGCATACGTAGATCTGAATCCCTATCCCACCCCTCACTGGGTGTGGCGTCTTGGCCTTTGTCCCTTATCCTTTCTAGGCTTCAGTTTCCTTCCTTGTAAAATTAGGATCGTGTCAGTAACTACTTCCTGTTGTGGCTCAGCAGGAATGAACTCTGACTAGCATCCGTGAGGACGCATGTGCGATCCCCGGCCTTGCTCAGTGGGTTAAGGATCCAGCACTGCTATGAGCTATGGTGTAGGTCACAGATGCGGCTCGGATCTGATGCTGCTGTTGCTGTGGCTGTGGTGTAGGCCAGCAGCTACAGCTCCAATTCGACCCCTAACCTGGGAACCTCCATATGCCATGGGTGCGGCCCTAAAAAAACAAAAGCAAAAAAAAAAAAAAAAGTTATATGGATCTGGGACTATCACCCGTTATCAATTCAAAGCTCCTAGAACACTGCTTCTCCAGATAGGGTCACTATAGCAAGTGACATGGGGACTTCTCTGCAGGACGAAGGAGCATCTAGAAGAAAAATCTCAGACTATCGATAAACTTGGTTACCCGTTCACCCTTTGTAGTGCCTTGTCTTAGGTTTGGGGAGGAATTAACAGGAAACATCTCCCTCTAAAATATTTACGACACAAAGAGGGGACCGGGACTAGTATAAGAGTCTACGAGAATATAAAAATAAATCTTTGCAAATTGCAGGTCTGCCTTGACTCAATCTGGGCAGAGTTACGGCTAAGCAGAGCCCATCAGAACCAATACCTCTGGGAACTGACGAGCCCAGTGTTGGCAGACCTAAATGGCATTGCCAGGGTTGCCCACAGAGCGATCTAGTACTTGACAGGTTGGTGGCTGCTGACATAAACTGTGCCATCTGTCCCATTTCGCCACCTCATTCGAAGGTGGTTAGAGAGCCCTGACGGCTCAGGGACAGTTTCAGCCAGCCCGCCAGAATCTCTGAGTATCTCAGATCTTGCCTTGCTTAAACTTCCGATTTTAGCCCAATGAGGCTCACATTTTCACTAAAGAGCTGTTGTGGAAATGATCTTCTAGAAATGACCGCACGGGCACCACAACTACAGCCAGATCATAGTTATCTACTTCCTCTTCTGAAAACGAGAAATCACCCCACTACTGTCTAACATTTTCCTCTATTAAGATGCCACTGAATAGCCAGTGGTAAGGCAGGACCTAGGAATGGGTTTGATTCATCTCCAGTAATGGATGATAAACCTCTTCTAAACCCAGAGTGATTCATATGGAAACTTGACTTGACTTCGACTTTCTCAGGGACATCCATGAGCCCTCCGTGAGCTACCCCAGAGGATAGTGTTTTTGCCATCAGCTCCCTCTGTTCTTGGCTTCGCTACCACTGGCAGTCTATAAACTCTGCACCTGGCCATAATGCACAATCCACTGGATCTCCAGAAGGAACAACATCCACTGATTGCAAAAACCTTGGCTTCATTTGCAAACCCTTACAGCAATTACTCACATCCAGATTGTTTCATCCAGAGCTCATCAAATGGGCGAACAGAGGAGTTGAAGCAAGTGCTCATTAGAGTCAGCCTCAGCCATCATCAGAACCAGTAATCCTTGGGGACAGTCATCTTGGATTCACTGGGTAAGACTGTCCAACATTCAGACAGCCATCCGCTCACACAAGTGCAAGCAGCTCACCCCCTAGGTGCATCTACGCTGAGTTTCTCCTGTGACAACTTGGTTTTTCAACGGACCGCCCAAAGTGCCATTTGAACATAAGCGCTTTCCAGTTTGGTCCCGGAAACGCATTCAGACATCGGCAGGCATCCCTGAATAGATGCTCGAAGCTTCCAGATGCCATTCACGTCCCACCTCTGTAAACATTTTGACAAAACAGAGTTTTAAGCCAGTTCCCCAATTCTTTTCCTAGAGGAAAAATGGAAAGGTCCCTTCGCCCTTCTCCCATGGCTTTTGATTGTTTTAAGGATGTCTAGCTCTGACCGGCGTTCAAAACACGGGAGGCAGTCAGCAGAGTGGTTCATCCAGGAGGGTTGGTGGAAAGTAAACACTAACGTCCGGGCTTAGAGATTTCCTAGAGCTTTCTCAGCCTCTTTTTCCACATTTGTAAAACGGGGCCGATAACATGGCCTGTCCCATAAGGAGACTATGGGGAGTTAGCTAGATAATTCATATCACATTGAGTCCAACAGGCAGTAGTAGTCAGGAAATATTAAAAGTGAACCGGAAAAAAAAAATACCTGTCATCCTGACCCATTCTTCTTTCCTTCTATCCCTAAAGCCAGTGAAAATACCAGGCTAAACACTGGAATGGCTTTTTTCCAGGCAATAATAGAAAACCATCCATGAACTAGACACGTCAGCTTCCTGACACAGACGCAGAAAGAGGTGGAGTGGGGCGTGGAGAAGAAGGACAGGCCAATCTGACCTGGGGGCTGGGAGGAGAGGGATGGCAGGTACCGTTTTCACAGCAGTATGGGGATCAAATGAGATCGCGCTCAACATCTCTTAACCAGTGAGATGCTGACTCAGTTGATGAAAAATGGAAAAAGTTAATAGGAAAAAATGAATCCCATTAGGCTGCCTCCTCTGGCATGTTGGCCACAAAGCTTCAATGCATCACACGCTTCCAATGACTATGAACTAATAATCAAATTTGAAAGTGAGGAAATCATTGTTCTCCCCAAGCTGGCCTCCTGCCCAGCGGCTGCTCGGAGGATGATGAGCTGCCTTTTATCAGAGAGTGGATCTCCCCTTTACCCGCAGAAACTGTTTTAGGAACCCCATCCAGCTGGAAGACTTTCCTCAGCCATGTTTGCCTGGACCCCGTCTTTTTTTTCTTTCCCAGCGTAATCCTCGCATCACACCCCAAGGAAACTCACTCTTGGCTTTTTTTTTTTTTAAATAAACAACTAGATTTGTTCCAGTTTCCTTCAGGATCAAAGTATAAAGAGTCTACACTTGGCTTCCAAGTCCTATGTTGCCAAGACTGGCGTTCTATTGAAATCAGAGTCCAGGAAAGACCAGAGAAAGGATGTCTCCGGTTCTAGGACAGCCCTGGGTGTTCCATATGGAAGCAAAACTGGAGCTAAAAGGCAGTCTCCAGGCCACTGTGGGTTTACCCCACCGCCGTCCAGTGTCCCCAGAGCTTCCTTGGTTACTCCCCGTCACCTCTTCTTGTGAAGCTGCAGACTAAATACTCTGAATAGCCAGGAGGGGTTTCTTATCAGAGATGGCAAAAGAGTTGAGCGTCTCAAAGAGGGAGGGGCCAACATAAGTTAAAGATGATAATAGAAACTTTTGGTTTCTTAGGAGTCTCCCTGTCGTAGCAGCTTTTAAAATACCAAAAAAGAGAAAAAAAAGTTCATCACAGCACTGTTTACAATAGCCAAGACATGGAAGCGACTGGTCCATCGACAGAGAAATGGATAAAGAAGATGTGGTACATGTGTATGATGGAATATTACTCAGCCATAAAAAAGAGTGAATACTTGAGTTCTCGTCGTGGCTCAGTGGCTAACGAATCCAACTAGTATCCACGAGGACACCAGTTCGATCCCTGGCCTTGCTCACTGGGTTAAGGATCCGGCGTTGCCGTGAGCTGTGGTGCAGGCTGCAGATGCGGCTCAGATCCTGTGTTGCTGAGGCTGTGGTGTAGGCCGGCAGCTACAGCTCCTGTTAGACCCCTAGCCTGGGAACCTCCACATGCTGCAGGTGTGGCCCTAAAATGACAAAAGGCAAAAAAAAAAAAAAAAAAAAAGAATGGATACTATCTACAGCAACATGGAGGGACTTAGAGATGACCATACTGAGTGAAATAAGTCACAGAAAGGCAAATATCATATGGTATCACCTAACTGTGAAATCTGATAAAATGATACAATCTAAAACGATACGATCTAAAATTCTAATGAACTTATTTAAAAAACAGAAACAAACCCACAGATTTCAAGACCGATCTTATGGTTACCATAAGTGAAACCGTCGAGGGGAGGGAAGAACGGGGAGGGAGGGAATTGCGCACAGACGCTGCTGTACAAACAGGTGATGCACGAGAACCTGCTGCAGAGGAAACTCTGCTCCACAGTTCATAATGCCCTAGATGGGAAAAAAGCAGGCATGCATTTATATGTATGACTGATTCACTTTTGCTGTACACCTGAAAGTGACGCAACATTGCAAATCCAACTACACCCCGATAAAATTAAATTTTAAAAATGTAAAATAAAATACAATAAAAATTCTGACAAGGGCATTTCACTTATAAAGAAGATATACGACCCAAGCAACTTCAAAGAACAAAAAGAAAGGCTGTCCACCCCTCAGCATGCTAAGTGGATCTCAAAAGGAAAATATGAAGACACTAAAGGCCTTTCCGGTTACGCCAAATTCTACCCACGCCAAGCCCATGTTTTTTTTGTCCCAAACTGTGGGACACTCTATTCTAAGCCAACCTCAAGCAGAAAAACCTGAGCAACAGAAAAAGTCAAAGAAACGATGCACTTTACAAAGGAATCACCAAAGATTTCCTCTGATGGGGTCCCTTAAATGGATTCAAGATGTTCTGGCTCTGAATGTTATACACACACACACACACACACACACACACACACACACAGATATCTAGGTAACTGAGGCTCATATCGGTAGACACTATAACTCTTCAGACAGGTTGTCTTTGGAAAAGAATAGCCCATCTTTATCCCAGTAGACAGAGAGTTTAAATTATATTTCACAGACAGAGGGAGGCAGTGCAGAGTGGAGAACTGGGCCCACCAACCACTTTCAATGGCAGCCGTGGACTCCTCAATCCCCCATGCCCACCTTTGTAGCCTCATGGAACCTGGTAAACGAGATGTCTCGTGTTCCTTAAGGTTTACCACCTATCTTTATTCATATTTTTTTTTTCTTTTAGGGCCATTCCTGCGGCATATAGAAGCTAGGGATGGAATCGGAGCTGCAGCTGCTGGCCACGTCCACGGCAACTCGGGATCCGAGCTGCATCTGCAACCTACACCCCAGGTTGCAGCAACGCCTGATCCTTAACCCACTGAGGGAGGCCAGGGATCGAACCCACCTCATCATGGATACTAGTCGGGTTCTTAACCCACTGAGCCACAATGGGAACTCCCACCCATCTTCAGAAGATGAGTTCCAGAAACCCCTCTATGAGTATTTACTGGATCAATTTTTTTGCAGGCAGGTGAGCTGGATGCTTCAAGCACGCAGACATAAAGTCAGAAAAGCAATAAAATACACTGGCCGGGGGAGTCCAAGAGACCCACGGCTTCCTAAATAAGCTCTTGGAGGGTCCTAGCATCAACCCCTGGAACGGGGAGGGGGTGTGAAATTGTTTCCTGCGTCTGCTCTGGGCTCCTCTGGAGGAAGCTCGTTGTGGAGTTCCCAAGTCCTGCTGGCCTGTGATCGTGGGATGCTGGGTAGATGATGGCTCAAATTCGGGCTGAATGGACCAAAGACAGCTTGGGTGTTGCTGATTATTTCAGAGGGAATTTAAGGCGGGCAGACAGCATCTCAATGGAGAATGCAAGCATCCAGACAGAAGTCACCACCACGCCCCCACACTCCACACACACACACACACACACACACACACACACACCCCTACATGCAGCCCAGCACAAATCATCAGCCACACCCTCCAGTTATCAATAAAACCCAAGGATCCCAGAATGCCTTGGGCTGACACCTTAGCTGAATTTTCACAGCCAATTTCAGAGCCAAATACATCCAAAGGTAGGAAGTCTCTTAAAAGAGAGTCAGTTAATCCAGCCCAACTGTTCTTTACCTTAGGCTATAGTGTTTAGAGAGGAAAGAGGAAAAAAAAAATAAAAAAGAGAAGAAGAAGAAGAAGAAAGGAAGCTATCCCATAATACCCATCCTCGGGCCTCTGAGCTGGTTTACCTAAACGTTGCCATGGTGATGTGTATATAAGTCAGTCTTCACTCTGAACCACAATCGCTGACTTGACAGAGAACACCCATTTGGACTCCACAGTCAGGTAACAGCCAGGGAGCACGGTGGCACAGTCTCGTTCAGGTTCAAACTTGATAGCTCAGCTTGCTACCAGAAGTCATGAGGTTTTTTTGCATCTTGTCAGTTTTCCCCTCTGTGTCCTTCTTACTCTCTTCATCTGCTCCTCACCTTTGCAGGGAGAGGGGCTAAGAAAGAGAACTCTTGAGGATAAGGCTTCGGAAAGAGGGAGGGCTGGCCCCGTCAGGTCTGGGTTGCCAAGCAGAAGGGAGAGGAGTCTTGTGCTGGCACTTGAGTTGGGTGCTCCCTGCTGTCAGAGCAGAAAGACAGAGCATCAGAGCTGCCAGGAAGCTCCGGGGGGCGGTCGGCAGTGGGGGGTTGTGAATCCAAGTGAGGGGAAGTGACTTGTTAAAGGTCACCCAACGAAGATGGATTTTGGTCTCCTGGCTCCCATCCAAGGGCTTTTCTACAGAAATGACAATGACCTCCCCCAAGATTGCCTAGGAAAGCACCACGAGTCACAGAAAAAGCACAGTGCCTGTCCCAGACACGTAGAGGAAGACATGAGACATTTGATGAATCAGTGAATCAATGAGTGAGGCTGGTCAGCTGCTTCTTTTCAGGGTTTCTGGATTCCAGTGTACATCCACATCTACAAAATAACCGATAGGAGAGACTGTCGCATCTCGGTGCCCAGAGTCAGTCCTCTCCCAGGACCCCAGACGTGGCCACCTCTGCTGAGATTAAGAACTAGCCGGGTTCTCCTCCGTGAGCCACTCCCCTGCACGTCCCAGGAACATGGAGAAATTGACCAACCAAACTGTGGGTCGTGTGTGACAACAGGGGAGGCGGGGTGGCGATGAGGAGGGAAGCTGGTCACGCTCACTGTGGGTAAACTGAGACTGTAATCCTCGCCCACCCCTCCTCCACGTCCCCTTTTGGACCTAGGCTGTTCATCGATAAAAGTGCCACCTTGCATCAGCAGTGCCTTCCGAGGCTCCAGAATAGCCAGGCTAACTAGAGCTTAGAGAGGACTGAACCGAGGGTGGCGTGCTTATCTTAAATGAAGCCAATTTAATCAGCCAGTTGCTTGCACATTACAGTTCCCTCCATGGTGTCCCCCCCGACACTTCTCATCTATAAATATAAAAATTGTTGAAGAAACGCACAGCGTCTGCACAGAGAAGCTGCCTGTAGAAACAAACACACAAGGCCACCTTCTCAGAATAGCTTGCTGCTTCCTGGGCTGCCATAGCCAACCCCGCTGGCTGGCAGCGTGGTCCGTCTCCTTAGCGGGAACCATGATGCATTTGGCTGGCTCTTGGCTTCCAGTTCTGGCTGTAATTTGAAGCGAGGGGAGAGGGTTGGGGTCAGACAGTAAGGAGCCTCCAGGCTTAGAGGGGAGCCTCCTTGCTCGACGAGGCTCAGCAGGGTGCTGAGGTAGGAATCTGCACGGCTCTGCCTCTTACCCTGGTTCCTTCTAAGAGTCTGGAGAAGGCAGAATTCAACCCTGGCTTTAGGAACTGTTCCCTGGGGCTGAGGGCAGAACACACCTAAACACCAAATGGCTTGGCATTCCCAGGGCACCGTGAGATGTCTTATTCAGCTACCAAGGCTAAGACAGATGCTGCTGCAACGTGTTGAGAATCCTGAGGGAAAAGCAACTGTAGTGCTTGGCGCATAAGTATTTGTTGACTTAAACCAAGACTACCCGCTTCTATTCCCTTTCTGGCTTATCCTATTGCCATACCAATAAGGAAGTAAATAGTGATAAAGGATGACTTAAAAAGAAATTGATTGGGAGTTCCCTATGTGGCTCAGCAGATTAAGAACCCAACATAGTGTCCGTGAGGATGCAGGTTTGATCCCTGGCCTCCCTCTGCAGGTTAAGGATCTGGCTTTGCCGTGAGCTGAGGCATAGGGTGCAGATGTGGCTCGGATCCCTGTCACCGCAGCTTTGATTCAACCCCTAGCCTGGGAACCTCCATACGCTGCAGGTGCAGCCCTAAAAAGAAAAAAAAAAAGGTGTTTCATCAGATTTACTTTGTTAATTATTTTAATCAAGACGATTTTAAAAAGTCTGTGCCTCACGGGTAACAATGAAGGGTGCCCAGAAGTGGACACGGGTAGGTCTCTCCCGCCGAGCCGGTGAGTGGTTGAAGCCAAGCACAGAAAGAAGATTCATTCCTGTTCTACGGAAGGGACAGGTTGCGAGCCAGAAGGAAGTGGACGTGCTGGGGGTGGGGGTGGGGGTGGCACAATGCCGGTTCCAAGGTGACTCCATCAGAAACAGAGCTCAGAGCAGGCTCCAAGTGTCCAGAGTTGCAAAGGGCCAGGCTTGGAGACAGCAAGGCCAAGCGAAAGCGAGACGCAGTTCATTCTCAGTGACCCTCAGAGGCGCTTGCTTGCTCAGACCTGCTTCTTCCTATCTCCGTCCCACTAGGCACGACCTCAGGAGTGTACATTCATCCTCACAACAGCCCAAGAACGTATATAGTCGTGAGCGCGAGTTCACCTTCAATGTTAAGTACCCTGGTTTCAAAGCTAATAATCAGTTGCTTTTCCAGGTTCTCAGCTGATCGGAACTGATCAGAGTGGGGACCCCCAAGGTTGCCAAGGCTACTGGGCTGGGGTTCAGGAGCTACTCGGCTCTGTCTGTTACAAACTGTGAGCCGCAGGCACGTCACCTCAGCTCCACTGAAACCCTGGTGACTGAGGCATTTGTCACCCGTGATCCAAGGACTGTGCTAGGTGCTGGGGACGCAAAGAGAATCAGGACAGAGTCTGTCCTGGAAGAGTCTGCGGGGACCATTAACTCTTCAGGCAAGAATCGCAGGAAGCTGTGGTCAGTGCTGTGACGCACTGAGCTGCGTGTGCGTGTGCGTGTGCGCGTGTGTGCTCACATGTATGCTTTGAGACTGGAGAGTAAGATTAAACTGCTACCATTACTGAATGATATCCACAAGCTCATGGGTAGCTAACATTATCCTCATTTTACAGAGAAGAGCATTTTACGACTCAATATAACATCTGAATATAATACAGTTACAACTCGATATAACATCTGAATATAATACAGTTAGCATACAGTGGAACCAGAATTCAAACTCAATCCTGGCTGAGCTCGGGATCTCTGTACCATCTCTGACCCTGGGGACTCGGGGTCCGGGGAGGGAGAATGGGCAAGATGATGTAAGACAGCGTGTACCCCCGTGCCAAAAACATCCAGGCGTGGATCTGTACGTCCTCCGCAGCCTTCCTCCCTCCCTCCCCATCCCCCGAGTTCCTCATTCCTCATTCAGATTTCTGGGCCCTGACTGAAAATTGCCCCGGGGGGGCCTGGGAATCCTGGAGCCTCCTCCCAAATGAGCAAACCCAACATCATCATCATTCCTCCCACCTCCACCTACGCGCACACACCTGGCCTGCCCTCCCGTCCCCCTCACCGCAGTCGGCGTGGTAGCTGTTCGAACAAGTGTCTTCATGACCCTTCTTCTGGCCCTGCCCACCCCAGTCCTGCCAAGCGTTTCTTCTAAGCCCTCGCGGAACTGCTCCCTCCTCCTCCCATGGGCGCTGGCTTGGCTGAGACCACCTGACGGATCTTCTTCCCTGCATCTCTTCTCCGCGAACTTCTCAGCAAACCCTCGCCATGGAGTCACTCTCCTGAGCCTTGCTGCCTCACGGAAACTCACCAGACCTTCAGGATAAATTAAAACTCCCTTATGTCAAAACTCGCGCAGCCGAAATCCCATCCCAGTTAACATTCTTGCCGCATCTTCCAGGTTATTTCCTTCTCACTAAAGCCTCTGAGCTTTTCCCTGTTCCCCAAACACATCCATTTTTTTTTTTTTTTCAGTCCAACAAACGTAAGCAGGTATCCCTCGATTTGCTAAGCCCTGTATTGGGCAGAGAGGGGCACAGGGCCAGCGTTCTCAGTGGCAGCACTACTGACATTCGGGGTAGACAATTCCTTGCGGTGGGGGCCTGACCCGTGCTCTGTAGGATGTTTTGCAGCCCCCCTGACTTCTACCCCCTAGATGCCAGTGGCAACTACCCCCGGAGCTGGGACAGTCAAAACTGTCTCCAGACGTGGCCAAATATCCCTCAGAAGACAAAAGCATCCCAAGCTGGGAACCCCTGTTCTAGAATAAGAGAGATGCCCGGCCTCCAGGCATCTGCCTATGGTTTGCTGGGAGCAACAGGGGCACACACTGTGCTGTGAGCGTGGAGGATGCTAAGGACTCCGGCTTTTAGACCGGCTGACCCTGAATGAGCATCCTGACTCTTCTGCTCCCTTCTGTGGGCTTTGGACGATTTCGTTAACCTCTCTGAGCCTCCAGTGACCCGTGTGAAATATGGATTCTAACGGCAACTTCAGGGCCTACTGTGTGAGTCACGCAAGTGAACCCCCGTCAATATTTGCCATACGGGGGCGCTCAGGATGTGATCTTTTCCCCACCCTCGCCCCGCCCTTTCCACGCCCCCAGGACACGCCCCGAAGCAGGCTTTGCGCTCTGCACATGCAGCTGATTCTGCTTAGAACCCCAGCCCCGCCGCCCGTTCCCACCTCTGGATGAATCCTTTAAATGCCCCTGCCCCGATGTCAGCTCTGTCAGTGGTACACAGAGCTGGAATCAGGGACTCCCTGCTTCGCGCTCCCCACGCACTTTGTTCACATCTCTCTTAGCCTGTTGTCCACACTGCTGACCAGCTCTTCCTCTAGGTCAGGGGTCAGCACGCTCTTTCTCTTCAGGGCTGAAAGTAAATATTTTAGACTTTTGGACCACATAGCCTGTTCCAGTGACTCAATGAGCCATGGTGGGTGAAAGCAGCTATAAGTAATAGCAAACCAATGGGTGTGGCTGTGTTCCAATAAAGTTTGATTTATAAAACAAGATGGCCAAGCCTAGGACCCCTGCTCTGAGCAGTGAGCTCCTTGAGGTCAAAGCCCATATCGCATTGACTTGGTGTCTAGCACCTCACACAGCACCTGGTGCATCTTAGGCATTATTTAAATGATTAATCGATCAACGGATCCATGATGCTCATCATACCAGTATTAATACAGAACATAACTTGAAAATCTTTTGAGAGCATATGAATTAAGGAGCTGACCAAAACCATAAAAACAGCTTCAAATGTGAATTCAGTAATTAAAGAACCAACACACATTGAAAGAATGTAGAACTTTCCTTCTCTGGAGCTGGAAGCTGAGGCTTAGGTATAGTTGTAAGACTGACAAAGAAAGTATAGAATGCCTCACCAAGTTTGAAATCCAGAAAAATAACAAATAAGTTTGGGGCATAAGTGTATCCCATACAATGTTCGGGATATACTTACACTGGAGAAATTATTGGTGGCACCTCTGAAATTCTAACTTAACTGAGCACGCTTTGTTTTTCTTTGCACCTTACTGAGGCATCCACTGTCGACAATCCCCTCTCTTTCCTTCTCTCCATCTTCCAGCGGGAAAGACAGAAACCTGTCTGACCTGCTCATCCACTCTCCCGCCCCCCCAGGAAGAAGTCCCCCTGTAAACCTCACAACAGTTCTGTTGGAACTGGAAACTTAATTAACAAAACGCTAACGTGTAATTTGGAGCGGGGGGGGGGGGGTGAAGCGTTATCACAAAGTTAATAAGAGAACTATTTTAATTACGGTATTTAACAAGTTATGACCACGCCACTGTGTTTTCTGGGGAAGAATTCACATCGCTCAAGAATCTGGGAGCAGAGGAGGGAAGTGATGGGGGGGCGCGGAGGTGGAACTCTCACTACCCTCAGCTTCTCTGACGTCTATCTTCGAATGCTTCTGATTCTGGCACTCAGAAGCCCCCAAGGAGTGGCATTCTTCCCCTGCCGTGACTCAGAGAAGAAGGCTAGGGGTCTCTATCTTCCACATCAAGTACCAGCCAGACAGGACCTGGGGAAGCACATCAAGCCCCAACCTGACGTGCAAAGCTGCCATTTCTATCCCCCCACCCCAACCTCTGTGCGCTGGGGGTGAAAGAGCTGGATTTTCTTTGGCACCTGGCTCCTCCTCTCTGTGACCCTCCTGTTTGCTCATCACCCCGTAGTGGCACCTCTCTGTCCCTTTCCCCAAATGCACCAAATGGCAGGAGCAGCAACAGGCCTCAATGCAGGGAAAAGAGAGGACGGCAGGCTCTCAGAGTGATGGAGACGCTGCGACCTGTGAGAAAGCAGGAAGCGCCACCAAGGTAGGGTCAGTCACCCTTTGATGTCACAGGCTAATCCGAGATGCACCAGAGGCAGGAGTGAGCCCGACTCTTCGGCCAGACCTCAGGACGTCGAGGTTGGCCCCAGGGACAATGACGAAACTGGCCTTGTGGTGTGAGACCAGCCAGGCCAGGGGCGGGAATGGCCTTGGCTTTCCCCATCACTGGCCCTGCACCCCATGACTCCCAGGCATTTCGTCCCAGCAGCAGGAGGGGCCTCTCCGGGGGGAAAGGGCAGCCAGAGAGCTGGGAACTCGGCCTGTGAAAGTGGCCGCAGTGGAGGGGAAGGTTCAGGGATGTGCGTTCCTCGCCTGTCGCCAAAGGAGACTCTGTGGACCCAGACCCTGGGGAGCTAAGGAGCAAGGCCCGGCATTTGGATCATGATTCCTTGGGTATTCAGTGTCCTGAGAGGAGGGAGACGGAGAGATGAGAGAGAGAACATTCGTACCGTGTAGCACTCACCAACCAAATAAACCTCGTTAGGATGGAATTAATAGACCAACCAACTGCTGATGGGATTTCATCCACTCGACACTACAACCATCCCTGCAAAGCCCGGGTACCGCTTTCTCGATGCCTTCCTGTTCTTTTCTCCCCCAACCCCATTTTTGTCTTTTTAGGGCCGCACCTGTGGCACATGGAAGTTCCCAGGGTAGGAGTCACATTGGAGCTGTAGCTGCCGGCCTACACCACGGCCACAGCAACGTAGGACCCAAGCCACATCTGTGACCTACACCACAGCTCACGGCAACGCCAGATCCTTCACCCACTGAGCGAGGCCAGGGATGGAACCCTCACCAACATGGATTGTAGCTGGGTTCCTAACCCGCTGAGTCACAACGGGAACTTCCTATCCCTACTCTTCGGGGTCGGCTCAGAGGAGATAAAGGGGAGATTCGGTGGCTACTGGAATCTTCCCAGGCAGCCAGCCCTATGTCAGGGTGCCGTGTTCGAGGCATCGAATTGGAACATTTCAATCTACGTGAAATACAGATGCACTCACACCAAAGTCACAAACACTCCCAGATACTTGAACTAAATCCTAACGGACATCACGGTCCTGTCTGATGGCTGGTCAGTGACAATTCAGAACATACTGACGTCCGCCCCCGCCCGCGCCCCAACTGAGATTTCAGGGATGGCAGAGCCAGCAGCAAAAGGACCGGAAAATGCCCGGAGGACCAGTTCAGGTGTCCTCGTGCACCAAATTCTCCAGGAGAGGAGGAAGGTCAGCTATGCTCCGCTCTCAGGCGCTGTGGCCTCCACGAGGCAGGGCGCCCAGCAGGCCGGGGAGACGGCTCAGCTCACACAACACGGCCCTGGCACCCGGTGCCACGTGGCACCCTGACAAACCAAACACCAATCCGCCAGGCTCATTCTCTGTCACCCGCGCGGCCAGGAATTCAACTTTCACGTGGAATGAGGTTGTTTAAAAGCAGGAGAGATTGGGGCCCAAGGATCCCAGCAAATGTTCTAGTTTGGCTTTGAGACATAGGTAGCTGCCGTTATTCGCATAAGGTGTTGCCCCATGAAGAGCATGGCTGGGATCATCCATCCAGCTTAGGCAACCCAAGCTTATATTTAGACACTGAATTAGGTGGGATGCTTTGGGACATGAATTTCTTTGTTTTGTTTTGTTTTGTTTTAATATATAGCCATAGAAAAAGATGACTTAAAAATGAAGACATTTAATTATGCCATAAAGCAAGTGGTCTGAGTGGCAGCTCAAATGTGTTAGGACTCTGGGTTACCGTCCTTGAATTTATCTCTGTTGCCCTCATGGTCACAAAATGGCTGCTGCCACTCCAAACATCAAATCTGGTGGGGAGCACCTATCATCTGAGAAGCACTGTACAAGGATGAGCTGAACAGATGAGATTCCTGACTCCTTCGGGCTTACAGTCTATTGTCCAGAGACTGCCCCTGAATCATATGCATCTACAGTGATTCCAGTTCCTTTCAGTTCTGCTTGCATAAAACAACTTGGAGCAAATCAATCTGCACTCATAAATTTTAAAACTCAGAGGTAGTTTAAAAAGCTGGCGTATCCAGAATTCCTTCTTTCCAGGATGTCTGCTTTCCCAATTCCTTGAAGGGATGTTATTAAAGAACTTAAAAATGTTAAAAATAGAAAGCAATGAGCACAGTGCCTGGAACATGGTGAGTACTTAAAAGAATAGGTTCCCATCTTTCTTGATATTTGAGGCTCCTGGCTACCACCACACCTCCGCCACTTTCAGGGAAGTGGGTCTTCCTGTGGGTTCTCAACCACACTGTCTCCTAGTGACATGAGGGACTATGATCTGTGATTCCTCACATGGGAATCTGAGCTAATCAGTGCTCTCAGAGCGCGGCTGGTACTGCCTCCTGGTCATGAAATCAATTCCAGATATAATCTTGTGCAGAGCGAAAGCTACTCCATAGCTTCAGGAAACACTTCTTAATTAGTTCAGCATCTCGGAGACACAAGCCCTGAGACCAAAAGGTGACGTCTACATGGGATGGCAATCAAGGAAGAATCTTCTCTTAATTGATGTGTTTCTACATTTCAGTTACCTACGTTCAAATTCAATCTCCCTAACAATCAAAGGAGGTATTATTCCCTTTTATTTTCACATGAGGAAACTGGGATTCAGAGAAATTTGAAGATCTACCTGAGGTCCCACAGGTAAATCTAGTGGTAAATTCAAGATTAGATCCCAGCAATCTCAAGGCCTGATCCTTTTTCTTTTCTTTCCTTTTTTCCTTTCTCTTCTTTCCTTTCCTCTTCTTTTCTTTTCTGTTTCTTTATTTTTAGCATTTTAATTTTTTTATTTTTATTTTTTTTTGTCTTTCGTCATTTTAGGGCCGTGCCCGTGGCACGTGGAGGTTCCCAGGCTAGGGGTCTAATCGGAGCTACAGCTGCCGGCTTACAGCCACAGCCACAGCAACGTGGGATCCAAGCCGCATCTACGACCTACACCACAGCTCACGGCAACTCCAGATCGTTAACGCACTGAGCAAGGCCAGGGATCGAACCCGTGACCTCATGGTTCCTAGTCGGATTCGTTAACCACTGTGCCACGATGGGAACACCCTAAAAATTTTTTTAAAGTGAAGTATAGTTGATTTGCAATTTAATCATTTAAAAAAATGAATAGTTAATTTGCAAAGTTATGTTAGATTCAGGTGTACAGCAAAGTGGTTCCATTACAGGTTATTACAGCTCAGTGTACTGGATCCTTGACACTGTCATTCAAGCCTCAAAGTACCTGCTTTAGAGCAGTGGGCAAAAGAGTCCCATTTGTTCAGTCAACAAATGCATTTCATTCACTCAACGAACCACTAGACCTGTGCTAACAAACAAAAGACTTTAGAGGATTCTAAAATCAGTAAGACAGGAGTTCCCGTTGTGGCTCAGAGGTAATGAACCTGACTAGTATGCATTAGGGCACGGGTTCGATCCCTGTTCTCGCTCAGAGGGTTAAGGATCCAGCGTTGGATGCTGCCTTGCTGTGGCTGTGGCACAGGCTGGAAGCTGCAGCTCCAATTCCACCCCTACCCTGGGAACTTCCATATGCTTCTGGTGCCCTAAAAAACAAACAAACAAAAAAATAAATTAATTAAGTACTTAATTAAAAAAAAAAAATAAAATCACTAAGACACAGTGGAGTTCCCGTCTCCAAGGACCACACACCTAGGTAGGTGGGAGATATATGCACATATAGATCATTATTTTTTTTAAGTGGAAAGAGATCGGAGCACATCTACTACTGAAATTTAAAATTTAGGGATCTGGGGAGGCTTTTGGTAAGAGAAGACCTTTTCCAGGCAAAAAGGACAATTACATCTACATAAATAGCAACAGAGTCAGACGGGAGGAAGAAGAAGTCACGATCTGATACCTCTTGTTGCCGTGCAAGAAAAACATTCCCTCCTGATCTGGGTACCGCTCTGCCAAGTGGGAAAATTCCCCTCCGCGTCCCCGTATGGAACCGCGATGCCAAGTCCCCGGAGGGCGTGCGCGGAGGAGGCCGGCGCTGACCCGGCTCCGCTGCAACAGAGTAACTGCGGAAGCGGCAGAAGCCAAGTGGAGAGGACGAGGGAGATGAAGTGACAGGCTGAGGTCAGCACCACGGGGGTGTCATTTTTGGGCAAGGCACTGACGCGCTTGTCGAAGTTTCCACTTCCTTGTCTGCTGGAAAGAGCCAGCTTCGCCCCTGCGCTGTTAAACTCAGCCTGGGTCGGCAGGCTTGTGGCCTGGCAGAAGTCGGCGGAGAGACAAAACGTGCTGGACCTTCCCTGCATCTCTGCAGGTTTGTCCCGGAGGCCCTGCTTATCAGGCATCCTGCCTTCAGAACGGGGACGTCTTCATTGCGAAAATGAGGCTCAACTCTTTGAGCACTTGGGTCCTTCAGCTGAGCTCACTGCCTGACAGCTCTTCCCAAGAGAAACCCTGCACCCATCCTAAGAGGTGGTCACTGTCCAGCCGACACGAGGGCTTTCTGGTTCTTTGACCTGACTTTCAATGCTTTTTCCACTGCCTGTGCTCTCTACCGACCCACCCATGCCTCTGGCCCCAACTTGGATGTGCCATCACCCCAAACAGTCCCACCTCTGACATTTTAAAACCTGAGCTCTCTGACACAGTGTCCTATCTTTCCAGCTCTTTCTCTCTGCCCATTCTCTCACTCCATCATGCTCTCCAGATTTGGGGCACCTCCCTTTTCTCCCAGTTTGTCACCTCCCTCCTCGTGTCATTTTCCTCCCAATTAAGCCCATCCAGGCATGGCCCACTCTCTGCCAGTAACTCAAACAACGCCCCTTGTCTTTCCACGTCCAACACACTTAGGGACCAGGCCAAGCAAAGGTCTGCTTTGCTCCCATGCTGATGGCTTTGCACCGCCAGAGAATTGCTCACAGACACCAGTCATGGGCAGGACTGCAAATGCCCAGAGCCAGTCTCGGCTGAATCGTGGTGTTCAGCGATCCTCCTAGAATTTCCCCCCCCAGCTCTCGTTTTCCTAGCAGCAATGTCAACATTTCAGCCCCTTCTGTCATCGCTCCCAACAGGGATGACCTTGCCTCTTATTTCATTGAAAAGAGGAAGAAGGAGAAGGAATCAGCTGTAAATTTCCTCACTCGGTACCCAACCCTACACGCATCCTTCCTTTCTTCCACAAATCTCTAATGCAAATGGTGACCTCCCTCCCATCTGAGATGAATTCAGGTATTAATGCTCGTTTCTGCCATAACCTCCCTCAAACCGTTGGCTCCAATATTTTCTGCATTTTTAATTTCTCTAATAGTCTATTCACCTACTCCACTGTTTTCTATCTTAAGAGCCTATAAATGTTTCATCCCCTCAGTAATATTCAATTATCTGTTTACTCATCAGTTACCCATCTCTCTCCCCATTCACACTACCAGGTTTCCCTTAAGTGTACCTTTACTCAGAGTGTCTCCTTTCTCATCTCTCAGTGCCCTCAGCTCACTTGTTCCCCTCCCTTTCTGCACTCAAACAGCTCTCTTTAAGACCACTCGTGACCTCATAACTCCCAAGCGTAAGAAGGTTTTTCAGTGGCCCCTTTCTGTGATGTTTACCATATTAGCCAAGCATCCTTCTTTAAATGCTCTTCCGTCTCCGTTTCGGACACTCTCCAGTATCCTAATCCTCTCCCGTCTCCTCTGACTCTTCCCCCTTAACTTTTTACAGGAACTTCTCTTTCTCTGCCCACCTCTTGAATATGGGCTTTTCCCAAGACTCGGTTCTTTGGTCGCTCAACATCCCTTCTGTGGCCAACGTAACCACGCTAAGACTAACCACCACCCACCTGCTGGTGACTGCTTAATGACAGTCCCCACCCAGACTCCTCTCCTGGGTTCCACTCTCCTAAAGCCAGCTGCCTCCTGGACATCCGTTCCTCTGACTTTCACACGAGCATCTCAGACTCAACGTGTGAACTTCTAACTAGCTAACCCCTCCCGACTGCCCTCTTTCCTGGTCTGCCTATCTCTGAGACTGGAACCACCAACTCCTCTTTGTCCAGGGAAGAAAACCAAGAGCCGTGCTGATTGCTCGCCTTTCTCTCGCAGGAAGATGAAAATGAAGAAGTCTAGCTGATCCCACCTCCCCGAAGTCTCTCAAGTCAGCTGCTCCCTTTCTGTCCCTGTTTGCATACTATTTGCATACCACGGCTCTCAGCTGCCCTGGCCCGAAACTTTGTATCGCCACGTTCTTATCTGGTCTTCCTGCCTCCAGCCCAGTTCTTCAACAGTAGATTCCCTGCACGATACCAAAGTCATCCTTGTAACACACAAAAATGATCATCTCATCGTGTGCTTAAAATCTTCACTGGCCCCTACCTGCCATTAGGATAAAATGTACCCTTCTTTTCACAGCATGTAAGACCTTTTGTGATCTTGGCCCCTGCACTCCCATCTAGCCTCAGGACTCATCAGGACTCAACAGGGGGCTGCGCGTGGTACCGCAAGCGTCCATAATTACTCACTGTCCCAGAGTAGCCTGTGCTCTGACTGCCCTGGTGCCTTAACCCGTGGCTTTCCGGCTGTCTGAAATAGCTTCTCTCTAATACCTGTCTCTTCCTGCCCTCTTGCTAGTCTTGGGGGTCATGGCTCAAGGATCTCAGCTCCTGAGAAGTCGCTGTGACCAGCCTGGAGGATTTTAGTTCTCTTTCTTCGCTAGCACTAGACATCAGACAAAACCCCATGACAACGAGGAGCATGTTGCATTAGGCTTGTTTATCTGCCCCTCTCTTTCCTCCAAAGGAGGAAGTGCGTTCTTTCACCTTTATGTTCCGAGAGGCTAGATTCAGGTCTCATGAGTGCTCATAAAACTGTGTTGCGTGGGAGTTCCTGTTGTGGCTCAGTGGGTTAAGGACCCAACGTTGTCTCCATGAGGATGCGGGTTGGATCCCTGGCCTCGTTCAGCGGGTTAAGGAACTGGTATTGCTGCAAACTGTGGTGTAGGTCACAGATGCAGCTTGCATCTGACGTTGCCACGGCTGTGGCATAGGCCTCAGCGGCAGCTCCGATATGACCCCTAGCCTGGGAACTTCCACATGGTGCAGGTGTGGCCATAAAAAGAAAAAAAACCCACAAAACCTGGCTTGTGTGAATACATGAATAAATGAAATAAAAGAAAAACCATCACTTCCAGCCTTTAATCTTAAATATACATAACTGAAATCAAATGTGCCACAGGAAGGGAAGAAAACAGGGGCACAGCAATAAATGCAGCCCGGTCCAAATAGGAGAGTTTTCACCAAGACCGATTGTCTTAGAAATTGGGTCGTGTAACTAATATGAGATGTCTCTGAGTAGAAGCCCCTCTGCGATGTGGGAGTTCATGTGCTTGGAGCCCAGGAAGGCAGATAATCTAATCATCCTCCAAATCCTTGGAGCCTCCACTGCGCGCTCAGCCTCTTTGAGCCCCGACTCCAACTTCACCCAGGAATGAAGGCCTTGCCTCAGAGCGTCTGGCCCCTGGACAGGCTCCCGGGGCTGGTGGGTCTCCACTCAGAGAACGGACATGCACCTCTGTGTGGGGCCGCTGCTCTCCCAGACCCTGTCCACCAAGACTGTAAATGTCCGACCACAGAGTCTCCTTGGTGGTCCTGGCCAGAAGGAGGAGCTTCTCAGTCTAGTGGAGACGGGAGCTGGGGCTCGGCTCGGCAGGTTCGGCCCCTCCTGCGCACTGCCTCCTGCGTGAACGACTTAGCAACAAGCCGGGCCTGAGCAGGTCAACCAGAGAGCGTGGGGGAAGCCGGCCAGAAAAGGATGCTCCCTGATTCTGGTCTGCTCTTCCAGCTGCTGAGATATTTTGCTCTCTTTAGACCTCCAGACAAGCCAGGCTTTGGGGAACAAAGACAGGTCGAAAGAATAGCAAGAGAGAAATGGCTTTAAGAAAGAAAGAAGAAAACAAAAAGGAGTATCCATCGTGGCTCAGCAGGTTAAGGATCCAACAGTTTCCTGAGGATGCGGGTTTGATCCCTGGTCTCGTTCAGTGGGCTAAGGATCTGGCGTGGTCGTGAGCTGTGGCGCAGGTCAGAGAGTGGCTTGGATCTGGTGTTGTCATGGCTGTGGTGCAGGCCTCAGCTACGGCTCCAACTGGACCTCTAGCTGGGAATTTCCAGATGCCAAAGGTGTGGCCGTAAAAAGAAAAAAAAAGGAAAGAATTCTACTATGTCACTACTTACTTTAGAGCAAAGATTCCCAAAATATTTTAGACCAGTTACCAGAATTTGGAGAGGGTTTGCAGTCTGTGACACTGAGCTGGATGATCTCACAGATAAGATTTTCCCACTATTTACCTCCCAAGTCTTCCATCCTTTCTCCCTTCCCCCTCCTAACACACCAGAGAATCCTAGACATCACAGATTCATAAATTCTTCCCTTCCCAAGTCATTTTCGAACCACTGGTTGAAAAGGGCCAAAGGCAAGTGACGCCATCTTGCTGAATACTTTTTCAAATTGCCAAACCTGAAACTATATTTTTCAGAGTTCCCCAGACTCAAGAGTTCAGGCTTTGGGGGCCATGCAGACTGGCACAGACCCACTGACCCAGGACTCTAAAAATTCAGGCCGGGACTAAGAACATATACTTGGCTATTTCCTACCAATCTCTAGAAAATACCACCGGGTATGATCGGATGCGGGCCACAGAGCAGTGAATTTTATCAGGACCTCTGGAGATTTTGTTTAACAAAAGCTAACCCTAAAAGTGAATGTATTGAATAGTGATACTAGATCAGGGGCTGTCTTAGGCAGTTTACATGAATTGTGTTATTTATAAGGAAACTAAGGGAAGGAAGGGAGCTTACCTACCTTCACTCTGACCCCTTCAACCATCGCCAAATGCAACAAGAGAGGAAGCCCAGACCTCCCAAAGCTTTCCCCAGAACTGGGTGCCTTGGGTATCTTGGCTTCACCCTAAACCGGGCACCTCTCAATTAGAATGAAGCTCCAAAGCCTTCCAAGGTGTCCTATCGCTGGCTCTCTGGACATCACCTCCCTTCTTTAACCCCTGGCTCTTCTTCCTCTGATCTGCCTTCACTGTGAGTTCTGCGCTCCCAGCCCCAGGTCCCTTGACACCAAGCCCTCACTCAGACGGAAGGATTCCTTCAACCACTACAGCCCACAAAGGGCGCCTGGGAAGAATGTTGACCTGTCAGGGCTGTCACCATCGCCTCTTTACGGTCAGCACCACAAACAGGTGGCTGGTGCTCAGTGCGGGAGGGAGAACAGACAGGAGGCTTCGAGATGGACCGAGTCACCACATCCACACAAAGCCACCATGTCACCTGTTTACGTTGCATCAATCCTGACTCTGGTCTTTCTTCAAGAGCCATCTTTCAAAGAGCAGGACGCTGTCCTGGCAAGAAAGGCGACCCCCTCCTACCGAGTTCTTGGGAACATTAGCTCATCAGAACCCCCGTGCTCACCGTCATGAGATGAACTCGCTCGAAATGAGCTAAGGGGGAGGAGGGACTGAATCAGAAGCCCGTCTCACCCTCTCGCTGTTTTTAACACTTCTCCCTCCCTCTGTTGGGATGGTACGTCTTAGCAAAAACCATCCCAGCCGGTTTGCCAGCAGCTTGGCTCTCTCTGAGTTTGTTTTCAGCTCTTGGTCCTTCCTCCATCCTACCTACACCAGCTTCCCCATTCTCTGGGCTGGGCAGGCCTCCCTCTCCCCATTCCTGTTTGCTAGCTCTTGTCCTGTGGAGCCCACTAAGGGTTAAACATTCCCAGGACCGGCGAGGCCGGGCCACAGAGATGCAGGTGCTAAGAGGGAAAGCGTGGGCTGGAATCTAGAATGATCTGTCACCACGCCAGGAGCTCCTCTGGGTGAGAAGTGATCCCAGATTTCACCAAAAGTCTCCAGGTGAAAATTCCATGAATCTAGAAAAGGCAAGACTCAATGGAAATTTAATTAAATGAGTGAAATATGCAGGGTGATGCGACAATCACTGGTACACGGTGAGCTGCATAAACACTTGGAAATGAGTCAGAGTTTGGCGGGGTGGCCGGTGGCGGGGTGGGATATAGAGCTCAGCATCACAGCAATCTACAGATTCCAGAATCCTTGCAAATGGGTACTTGGCCCTGTATGTGCGCATTTTAAGTCACCAGCTCTGTCTGCCACCAGCCCTATGGTTTTCTCTCTCCTCCACTTCATGTCCTAAGAATCTGTGCATCTGTGTACACGGCTAAAGAGCTCTATCGTTTGTTCTTACCATCACGCCTTACTCTCAAATCTGGTCAAAACCCTTGATTTCCCAAAACCTTGCGTTGGTGTAGCTTTCTACAGTGTCTTTCCTAACGCCTTGGCAGCAAACACATGGGCTTCATGATAATAACCATTTAGTCCTTCGGCATCAAGCTGTAATTATAGGAACACACTGAAAAGCACACATAAAGTACGCTTTCCCCTCCTAAACACACTGGCAAGGGTTCTGGCTGGGTTTTCAGCAAAGATGCTCTCCGGAAGTCTCCTGGGGGAAGGGTCAGAGCCGTGGAGCATGCAAGATCCTGGTGCACTTAACGTCAGCCTTGGCTCTGAGCATGCCCCTTACTACTGTAGGCTGCCAGCAAGAAAAAAAAAACACGCAGAATTCTTCCTTCCAAAGCAAATAATCCTCAGCATCCTCCAGATTCAGGACTCAAAGAGATAGAGGGGAAAAAAGAGGCAAGAATGCTTGCTTTCTTCTTCTTAAGGCTCTAAGCAGGAAAGCTGGGGATGGGGGCGCGTGTCTAAGAAAGCAGGAGACTTCCTTCACCCCGATGTGCCCAGGACCCGCTCTGGAAGCAGACCTCCCAGCTCTGCTAATTGCGCAAGGATTATGGCGGGTCCCGGCCCTGCCGAGAGTTACAGCTCAGATTCTGCCCAGGGCCCTCCCGCGCTCACCGGGAGAAGGAAGTGACAGACGCTGCCGCTCTCCTGAGGCAGGATGAGAGGGATGAGTCACGAGAGGTGGGGGGGAAACTGGCTTCAGGGTCAGGGTCAGAGACAGCGCCCCAGCAGCTGGATGGAGCTAAAGGGAAAGGAAGGGGATCCCCAAGGGGGAAAATATCACTGCCTCCAGCTGCCTTCTTCCTAACCCGCTCAGATAGTTCAGAAATGTGCCAGACTCCGAGTGGTCAAGTCTGAGAAGCAAGGAGCGTCTGCTGAGAGGGACTGAGCACTCGCTCTGTTCTCCAGGCCGAGTTGACCAAAGGGCCGGGGCAGGCTGCATGGGGGTAATGGGGCGAGGGCACATACTGGCTTTACGTGGCCACGCCGTTTAATGTCGGGGTGAGAGGAGACCTCGGAAACCACCACGCTGCAGGTACGCAGGCCAAGACTCGGAGAGGGCAAGGTGTTTGTCTGAAGACACACAGCTTCTAGAGGGCTGGCAAGGCTTTGCTTTTTGGCCCCAGGATGATATCTGAGAACCGCATGGAAGAGCTGATGCAGGAAGCCTACAGAGACCTGCTCCAGAGTCACCTCAGAGCAGGTTCCCACCGCTCTGTCACCTGTAGGCCAGAGGATGGACACGCAGGTATCTGCCGTAACCATCTCATCCACCCACCTCGTTCTCTTGGTCCAGGTTCGATTTAGCACCTGTGATCCCCAAGCACCCCCCAACCCCAATCCAAAGAAAGTCCAAGAAATCCAAGTGCGACGGAAAGCTTTTCAATCCAATACCATAAAGCTCGTGAACTTTTCACTACTTTTTATCGAAAGGGGGCCACAGATCATATCTACAGGGTACCACCTACCTCAGGGCCACCCAGACAATGAAATACTCTTCAGAGCTAAAAAGAAAGGAGCTATCCAGCCACAGAAAGACATGGAGGAATCTTAAATGTGTGTTACCAAATGAAAGAAGCCAATCTAAAAAAGCTGCAGACTGTATCGTTCCAACTACGTGACCTTCTGGAAAAAAGACAGGACGATGGAGACAGTGAAAGGATCCGTGACTGGCCAGGAGTTAAGGGGAATGGAGGGATGAGTGGAAAGATTTAGGGCCATGAAACTATCCTGGGTGACACGATAACAGCAGATGCACATCATCATCTCTGTGTCCAAACTCATAGAATGTACACCACCGAGTGAAGCCAGTGGTAAATTTTGTAAATCATGACCTTAGGTAATGAAGATGCTTCAATGTAGGTTTATCAGTTTTAACAAATGTACCGCTATTGGGGGAAATGTTCCTAGGAGGCTGCACATGGGGTGGAGGTGGGGGGTGCTACAGGAAATCTCTGATCTTTCCTCTCCATGTTGCTATGAACCTAAAATTTCTCTTGAAAAAATAAATAAATAAAGTCCTAAAAAGGCCACCTATGGTAGCAGGAATCCAATTCAAGTCAACCAGCTTTGCTCAGACTCACTAATATCACCCGAAGAATTGCTTTCTTCCTGCCATTTGCCATTTTCAGTTTTCGCGATTTTCTGCTTCCCGTTTCATTTTGTGAGGAATCCAAAGAAAAACGGCAGGAGGCCTCTGATCCTAGGGGAGCGTTCTCAAAAGGCAGTGGACCCCGGACGGGCTTGTTCAAAATGGGTATTTTCGGACCCTCCCCTCCCTGCTCGCTCATTCACAACCTCAAAAGGCCAGGCCAGGGAATCTGCATTTTCACACCCTCACACCTGATTATCATGCATGCTAATTTTTGATAAAAACTGCCTTCTTGGCACCTAGAGCAGAAGAAGCTTCCGGAAGGATGTATGTCAGCAGAACCCCTGCGCCCTCAGTTTATTTATAATCTAAGATTGATGGGGAAAGACAGCTCAAGAACCACAGACAACAGGTTAACAGCAGGAAGCGTGGAGCCAGCTCTTCTCCTTTCAGAACAATCATCAGACCCAAAAACAGGGGTTCCCTGTGACTTCCCCTCCGAGACCGGGGACTTCTTAAATGAGCGGTGTCAGGCTCATTCATGACCGTCTCTCCAGCCCCTGGCCCAGGGTAGATGCTTGATAAATTAGTGCAGAACAGATGAATTAGGCTTGCCCGGGAGAGGGCACAGTAAAGACACGAGCAAAGATGTCCCGAATGACTTACTCGTCCCCTCCTTTTAAATGTGCCACTTTCCAAAAAAAAAAAAAAAAGTCCAGTTCTCCTCGGAGGCCATACACCCAGGCTGAGAAACTTCAAGGGAGAACGAAGCTTGGGCACAACGCATTAGCTGCTAAGGAGAATGTGACCCCGCGGAACTTTTTTACCTTCGGGAAACGGGGAACATTGTGTTTCCAGAAGTCCCAGCTCTAAGGAGCCCTGCTTGCTGGGGGTGGTGGTGCGAGCGTTACCCAGTTTCCAGGATACCAGGAGTAAGCAGCTAAACACAAACCAAGGACTCCCAACAGAAGAATGCGGAGGAAAATCTGCCCGGTGGGGCTGAGCTGGGGGCGGCTGTGGGGACTGGCCCCCGCGCCCCAGGGGGCTGGCGGGAGTGGGGCAATGCGGGGGGGGGTAGCTGCCGAGATCGACTGCCCCCCAACCTCTGCCCCACCAAACTGCCAAGTGGCCTGGGTGCCATCCTCTACGATAAAGTTTCTTTGACTTTTTTCCTACTCTTGGAAATCAAAAATGCCCCTGGAATTGTTATAATGGGATTCATGCCAGGATCTATGCCACCTGCAGCTTGAGTTTGTTGGGGCTGCTGTAACAAGGTACCGGGAGCTAAGTGGCTTCAACAGCAGAAGTGTAGCGCCTCACAGTCCTGGAGGCTGGATGTTCAAAATCAAGGTGTGGGCAGGGTTGGTTCCTTCTGAGTCTGAAGGGAACTGTTTGTTCCAGGCTCGTTCCTGGGCCTGCAGACGGCTGTCTTCCCCCTGCATCGCCTGACATCCTCGTCCCTCCATGCCTGTCCCTCTGTCCAGATGTCCCCCTTTTATTGGGACACCAGCCTCACTGGATAAGCACTCCCATCCAGTCACCTCCATCAAGACCTCATCTCCAAACCAGCTCATGTTCTGAGTTTATGGGGATTATGTACGACTCCAGTTTGGGGGAAGAGAGTTCAGCCCTTAGCCACCCATCTCTGTCCTCCAGGACAGAAGCAGGACAGAAAGAGGCTTGAGGCGAAAGGAATCCTGAAGGTCAGGAAGGTCACCCGAAGAAGGTCAGCAGCCCGGGGGAGAGGGAGAGAGGGAAACGCACTCAGGGTTCTGCCCGGCGTTGGGCTCAGCGCCTGCAAGTCCTTTAACCACCTTTATTCCGCAATGGCATTTGGAGACGCCACTTTGCCCACTGGGAATGACCCTCAAGGGAGACGGCAAGCCAGATCCCTCCCCCTGCAAAAAATGACAGCACGATTTGAAGATCAGTTCACCAACTCCATCTCCCTAAGCGCTCAGTCGCCCCAGTAACGTGCTGCCGTATTGAAGTCCCTCAAACCTACCAGGCAATGCTGCCCTTGCTCTGGGGTGGCCTGGAGAATATTTTCCAGCTGTGACAAAGGGAGGTGTCCCGTCACCTTGAATACCTTTCAGGTTCTCTCGGCTTCAAGCCAACCTGGAATCTAATACCCGTTCCGACACCTAGCATGGCCTTGAGCAGGTGACTTCGCCTCTCTCTGCCTCAGTTTCCTCCTCTTTGGCTCGGATCGTGGTAACTCCCGGTGTCATTGTACTGATCGAGCAAGATGGCCCATGTAAAACATGCGCGTGCCCAGCAAATGCTGGGTATTACCGACCTCTGTGCATATGCCTACTGCCTACTGCTTTTCTGCAGGTACCACAGGTAACAGGCGCTCCCTGGCATCTATGGTTGGGCCACTTATATGGAGATACTAAAAAAAAAACGTGTCCCTCCTGAGCTGGGTGGTATTGGTAGTGAGCTGGATCAAGTTCATTCTTCCTGCCTCTCTCCAGAGAAGCCAGCCACCATCCCAAACTCGGCACCCCATCCTCTCCCTTGAAGCCCAAGTATTCTATTTGGGACATACCAGCTCCTCAGGTCACTTTAAGGACACATCCTCTAATAAAGTTTGGGCGCACACGGTTGATCGGGCGAGGGGAAGTGGAGGACCCCAGGTCATCCCATCGAGATTTTGAGGGCATCCGGGATTCCAGCTGCCCAGATCATCCTCAGCATTCTACGTTCAGCGAGCAAAGCCAGCTCTCCCGTTCCTGATCTGTGGTTACTTTCGAAAACCCAGAGCCCAGGCTAAAGAGTTAACTTAACCTCCTTGCAGAGGGATTTCTCCCTAATCCGTACACACGTCCCAAGGATCAGGACCGTGGGAGGTGGTGCTGTTCCGTGGCAGTGGCTCAGGCCCTTGGCCCACAGCCCACCCAGCTCCCAAAGCCCTCCCGTTGAAGTCGATTTCAAATTTAATTAAGAACAACGGAGCAGAAGCGGAGGCCTCCGCAGGGCCATCACCCCGGAGCTCGGCGAGGGCCAAGGAGATAAGCATCTCATGATGACACAGAAAGTTGGAAGAGGCCCCCACCACCCTCACCTGTGAAAACAAGCCAGCGGTCGGCACCGGGGCGCAGAGGCACAGGGACCTGGGGCTGTGCCTGGGGATGGAGGGGCCAAGGGGGCTATGAAAAGTTCTCTCCGGAACAGGGTCAGGGAGAGTTGGGTTCTCTCTGTCCCCAGGGTGCAGAGGGCCCTCCTGTCTCTCCATGTCCTTCCCTGCCTCCCTGGCCAAAAGGCCTGACGCCAACTCCCCGTTCAAATCCGTGTGAGTTAATAACTAATGTTTGAGAAGGATTTAAAGAGACAAAAAGGCAAAGTGACTAGAAAGGGAAAAGAGAAAGGAAGGCACGTGGACCATGTGGTCCCACAAATACGGTCTCACAAATCTCTGGAGTTGGAGCCCCTGGACCAGAGAAGGCTTAGGGCCTCGGTCAACATTAGGGCCGGATGATTGCTGGGTATTTCTAACTGTGTCGTTCGGGGAGTTCCTGCTGTGGCTCAGCGGGTGAAGAACCTGACAGGTATCCACGAGGAAGTGGGTTCAATCCCTGGCTCTGCTCAGTGGGTTAAGGATCTGGCGTTGCCGTGAGCTGTGGTGTAGGCTGCAGACGCGGCTCGGATCCCGCGTTGCTGTGGCTGTGGCGTAGGCCGGCTGTTGTAGCTCTGATTCGTCCCCTGGCCTGGGAACTTCCACATGCTGCAGGTGTAGCCCTAAAAAAGCAAAAAATAAAAATAAAAGTGTTGTTCACTGGCTCCCCACCTCAGAATAGCCCCCAATTCTGGGATGCTTCAGATTAATAGGGATTCCTGGCCCTCCACCCGGGTTTAACAAAATGACAAAGGGTCACCATGTCTGTCCCGTATAATAACCTAAGTTATGTTCTATCAGGAAGGGTTTTGAGGTGCAAGAGCTTTGATGAAAGAATACATGGAGGAAAGACTAAGGGGGGGGTGGATACTAACATCAAACCTTGCAAACTTAGCCATCACATAGGAAGCATTTGCTGAGCAAAATCGTAAGATTTCATCGCATCAGAAAAGGTTGGAAAAGTGAGTACAATTGTAAAGCTTTAGATGTAACAGTCATTGCGTTCTAGTCTAAACCACATAGATATTTTAATTAAATCATTTCACTACTGAAATAATTTGCCAACATTAAAAAAAAAAAAAAAAGACCACCTAAGGGGGCCAGGAGGTCAGTATTTTAAAACATACTGCAGGTGATTTTAAGCCCCCATTTTCAAAGGCTAGGAGAGTCTAGAAGAGGGATTGGTAAACCACAGCCCATGGGCTAAATCTGGCCCACTGCCTGTTTTTATAAATAAAGTTTTATTGGAACACAGCCACACTCAGTGGTTTCCATATTGTCCGTGGCTGTTATTGCAGTGCCCCGGTGGTGCTGAGTAATTGTGACAGAGATCCTGTGACCCTCAAAACGTGGCCCTTTCTAGAAAACGGTTGCCAATCCCTGGTCTAGGACAGTGACGCTCCGTCTTAGCAGGGCATCAGAGTGACCTGGGAGTTTTTAAAATTACCGATGCGGACCCAGACCAAATCGATGAAGTCAGAATGGGGTTAGAGACAGCCTCAGGCCGGGCAGGCTTCTATGCTCTTAAGGTGCAGACAGAGTTTGGAGAAATCCTGGGCAACTACAGAACGGGCCACGATTCCGAAGTTTC
>PVHT021183560.1:1862168-1879292 GCA_004024745.2 Catagonus wagneri | reverse complement strand
AGCCGAGTGCCGGTCCTGCTACCAGCGTTCAAGTCCCCTCCACTTCTTACCTGCCCTGTGAGGTTAGGCAGCTCCTGTTGCTTTTCTAAGCCTGTTTCCACATACAAACAAATGTGAGATAATAATAACCATGCCTACATGATGGAGTTTGGAGAAGAAAAGAAGGAGGAAAAGTGAGTTAATGCATTCAATTATTTTTTAATTTTTATTGTCAGGGCCGCACCTGCGGCATATGGCAGCTCCTGGAGTGGAAGTTGAATCGGAACTGCAGCTGCCAACCTACACCACAGCCACAGTGACGCCAGATCTTAGCCACATCTGCGACCTACACCACAGTTTGCACAACGCCCGATCCTTACCCTATTGAGCAAGGCCAGGGGTCGAACCTGTATCCTCACAGATACCACTAAGCCACTACAGGAACTCCAAGTTAATACTTTTAAGTACCCAGTTCAGTAGCTGGCTACGAGCAATTACTCATTTGTTCATCTTTTCTTGAAGAAGGTCGTAAAGAACTTGCTCTGGACAGATTCTGCTGTAGGTCTTGGAAATAAAGCATTGAAAAAAATGGTTTTAATCTCTGTCCTCATGGAATACATATTCCAACAGGGATGAGGAGGGGGATCGAAAAGAAAAAACACAACCACTGAGTGCACAGCTAATAGTTTTAGATGCCAATATAAGCTATAAAGCAGAGTAAGCAGGGCCAGAGAGCACCGAATACAGGGACACGAAGCCGGGGTATAATTCAGAAAAGGATGCTGCCCACGGCAAAGCCTCCCTGTGGGGGGGTTGGCTACTTCCTTCCCAGATTCTCTAACTTCCTGGGACTCAGATATAGTTATTTGTGGTGAAAAATTGAGCGTCCTATCAAGGAAGTTATGCAAAGCAAGACAAAAACAAAACAAAAACGTAAAAAACAAACAAACAAAACCCCACGCTTTTCCAGAGGGGTCTGTTTTTTTGCTGACTTCTCTGCAAAGGGTGCATATTTATCCACACACACACAACAGGAAGGCGGGGCTTCCAGAACTCAGCAGCCGCAGGGCCCCGTTTCCAGAGGCAGCCAGCTGTCAGCTCTAGGGACGGCTGGGACCGGGGAGCCTGCCCTCCAGAACCCACACCCTCATTTTTAGGATGTAACTCTAGATGCATGAAAGACAGAGAAACCAAGATTGTGGCAGCTCCAGCCAGCCAGGCTCCCGGGGCGGGGGAGCAGGGGGCCGGGGGCGGGGTGGGGTGGGGAGGACGAGTTTTGTAATGGAGGAAGAAGATTTTGAAATAAGTCTCTTTTAGCCAGTGAAAAATAAATCTTGGTTTCTGGTCAGAGGCTGAGACTAACTGGCTCTTGGAGTCACTCAGGAGAGAAATCCACTATTTCACCAGTGTCGGGACCCATCCCCACCCTATACCCCGAGGGAACAGACCATTTCCACGCTCCATCCGCCTGGCGTTCGAAGGGCCTTCAAGGAATCAAGAAGCAAAATGCATTCTGCTGACAATGTTTTCTCAGCCATAACCCCAGGGTGGGGGTGGGGGGGTTCATACAAAATTTTGTGCAAGTTTTGTTCCTGTACTTCAGTTCCACTCATCCCCTTGAAAACACACACATGCACACACACCAGCCGTCGGAATCCAGCTACTCAGAAAGAGTCCTTTAAAACCTATGGACCTATGCAAAGTGGTGCTGTTATGATTTCCCTGTTCCCTTCAAATTGAAAGAACTCTCACCCCAAGGCCCCACAGACACACACACCCCCAAGAGCAGCCCAGCACATGGAGACCGCTCAGGGGGCTGTTTGCATTTATTGCCGGAGTTAGGAAGAAAGGACCGTGAAAAGCGGGCAGTGGTGATAGGAGATTCTGCCATATAAGCTGCACCTGAAAGACATTTTGGATTCTTCTGTTGCTGGCTAGTCCACTCTTCCTCGGAGCTTATGGGCCAAGAGGAGACAGACCAGGGAGAGAAGTTATTCCCATTCGGACCTTGGCAAAGAAGGAGATGAGATCACTCAATATATATTTTCCAAGTTTCCACTCTGCCCTCAGATGATACTGCATACCGAAAAAGGTAAAAATTAAGAAGCCGTGTTCTCTTCTCTCTAGGAATGCAGACTCCATAAGGATAGAGGATGACCAGATATATTTTTAAATGACAATAATATCCAACCTCCTTTCTTGGACCATTAAGACCTTTTGTGATCTGATCTCCATCTATTTTCCTGTGCACATGTTATATGGCCTTCACCTCATTTACTCTACTCCAGCTGCACCAACCTTCTGGATGTATCTTGAACGTTCTAAGAATGTTCCTGCTTCAGGGACTCGGCATTTTCTATCCCTTCCGTCTAGAAAGTTCTTTCTGCAGATATACTAATGTTTTGCTTCCACACCTCTTTCAGTCTGCTCTCACGTGACCCTCCAGGTAGGCTCCTCTGGCCGCTCCACCTGAACAGCCCTGAGGTTTCCCCACCCATCCTCTTATACTGCTTTACTTTTTCTCCATGGCATGTATCATTCTGACATGAAGGGTGCAAAATTATTTATTATCCATCATCCTCACTAGAAGTAAACCTCAGGTTTTCTCTGTTCCCTGCTAAATGTTTAATGCCTAGCCTATAATAAATACCCAGTAGATTATGTATTGAATAAGGGAAGAAATAAATTCTATAATAAAATCAGAATATAGCATAATCTATCCAAACTACTCCCAGGCTAGTACATGGATATTCCACTTGAAGCATCTCCCTTTCCTGGAACATTTTCTCTAAGCAGTTTCACAGATCCAATCTTATTTCCCTGACAACTTGTAAGAATTGGAGATGCATTTTTTTCCTCTGGAAAAAGTTTACACCAACGTACAACGAAATCTCAGACAATTGTTCCAAATCAGGTAAAAATACAATATGGCAATTTTTCGAAAATATTGGCTGCTGGAGTTCCTGCTGTAGCGCAGTGGGTTAGGGATCCGGAGTTGTCTCTGCAGCGACTAGGGTCAGAGCTGTGGCTCGAATTTGATCCCTGGCCCGGAGAACTTCCATATGCCATGGATGAGGCCAGAAAAATAAACAAGTAAAAACAAAATGAAATGAAATATTGGCTGCAGAGTTTCAGAAAACTCATACGTGAATGCTCTAGCAATGAGGAAAAACAAAGTCAAGATAGTGTGGCGAATGCGGGAGCAGGAACCAGAGCCACATCTGGGATTTATTTATTCACGTTCGATCTGATGAACTGCTGAGCACAGAGACCAGAGGACAGGGAAGTTTGCCGAGATGCCACCACCTGCCGCCAGGTGATCCCTCCCCGCCTCCCCTGCTAATTTGCATGAGATAACAGCCGCCTTTCCTTTGCAACAGGACCACAGAAACCAGGAGATATCTTAGCAAGGGCGTCCAGAAGCAGGAAGTGATAACGGTTAGAGGTAACGCAGGAAAGCAAAAAGGGACTAATCAGGGTGCAGATGAGACTTAACCAAATGTGATTTTCCACGTTCCTGCAGAAACACAGGCGATGCAAAACTATTTGCATGCTGCCGCTACATGTGGCTTCTGTTAACGCTCCAAGGACGCATGATTCAAAGGCAAAACCATTTGCAAGATCAGCCTCTGACCACAAGCAAGACCTCATGTGTGAGGTTCAAAGGTAGGAGCAAGGAAGCCTGCACGGTTCCGGTTTCTCTGCTCGAGGCTTCTCTACTGGGAGCGTCCCCTGGGCAGCATGACGGCCCTCACTGCTGTTTTCTGGGGGCCCAGTGCTTGGCCGTGGAGGGGCCAGGTTTTAGGCTGTGAAGTGCTTTCCTCACGGCAGGACCTTCAGAGTCTATCTCAGGATGGTAGAAAGAGGAACGGAGCTGGCTGAGAAGGGCAGGGATTTCCAGTAGAAGTTTCCCATCCACCCTCAGGAGGAACCAACCCTGCAGACACCTTGATTTCAGATCTCCAGCTCCCAGAGCTGGAAGACGGTACATTTCTGTTGCTGAAGCGGCCTGATTCGTGGTTTGTTACGGCAGCCTGACCCATGACAGCTTCCGCTCCGCAGCAGGTCTTCGGCAATCGTTAAGTTTCCGCGGGCCCAGGCTGTGAAGGATGCTCATGGCTCTGAAGCTGTGAACAGCTGCCACGGCGTTTGGAAGGGTGCTGGGCTCTTAGCTCTCATTGCCTTCTGCACTGAGGGCTGTGAACATGCCCTCCCCGCCGGACTGTCACAGCTCGCCTTGTCTTGGGCAACATACAAAGACCCTGCACGGGCCGTCCCCGTTCCCCCTCGTGCTGAGGGGTGCTCTCGTTCCTCTCATTTGACAGGTGACGAAGTGAGGGCATCTGTTACTACGTGAGATTCAGGATGGACGGCGGCGGAATCTGGAGCATCTTGGCCACAGATGAGTCCTCTCAAGCAGGGCTCTGCTTATGGAGAGGGAAGGGCCGTGAAGCTGTGAGCGCTCCGGATGCAAAGAGACACAGCCCAGAGAAAAAGAGGCAGGCAGCTCTGCCCCCCTTGACATCCTCCCAGCCTTGGGCACGGGGAAATCCAGGGCTTTCTCCACGCCTGGGGTATGGGCAAGAGTGTCCAGCCTGAGGACACCCAGCAGCTCTAGAACTCGGCCGCTCGCTGCAAACAGCATTCCCCACTCCGCTGCTCCCCCAGGCGCTGTCACCTCCAAAACCACCCCACACCTTCCAAATACGCCTTAGGGGCTGCTGCCCTAACCAGCTGACCATCCCTGAGTCACACTGCATCTCATCAACCTCACCTGCAGAAGGAGCAGGAGCCTGTCCTCCTTCCCAGGTTCTGAGAGAGGAGAGAGTCTTAAGTACGCGGAGAGCACCGTTTTCTCAACCACTGCGCTACCGACATTTGAGGCGCATTACAACGGGGGTCCGTGACTCCAGTGATGCTGCTCGCGACCTCCCGGCTGAGGTCACGACCTTGGCTATCTCTGCCAATTCTTCCTTCTTCTCCCTCCTTTCCCGACTCTTGCTCTTTGGAAAGAAGTCATCAAGTCCCACCTCCTTGAGGGCAGACTTGCTCCATAAATTTGGAATAATTCTGCAGAGGGAATGGTCTCTTGTCCCCTCCCCCCTTTTCATTATTTAGGCATTCGTTTATTTACATCCTTGTAGACTCATGAATATTTATCTTGCATTTATAATCCAATTCCATGTTATTTATTTTTGGCTCAAAGGGTTTCAGCCTGGGCCTCGGAGAGCCCTTTCGCGGGTTCCCGTGTGCCCTCCTCCCACCCACAACATTGCGTCTTTGTGTGTTTTTGTTTGGCTTTGTTTTTATTCATTTGCTTGTATTTCAAGTTACCTCCTGACTTTCTGACACTACAGATGCTCCAGGCGCATCCTGCCTACTTCCTGACTCAGCCCTGGAGTTGGCCCTTTCTTCCAAGAGCCCTGGTTCTTTTTCCTGGAGAAACAGAGATCCGAGAGTTAGGTGTGCTCACTGCTCTGGGGGCATCATTAGTTCTCTGGCGTCTCCACCGACAGAGTAAGGAAACATCCAAGTGTGTGCTGGTCCGTGTTTACACACATACCCACACACCTACACACTTACAAATATTTCCGTAATTATCTGTATCCAAATTGGGCTAAACCTGAGTTCACACTCTTTGCAACTCCGATCCACAGCCTCACAGATCATTCTAGCCTCCTCCCATTGCTTGTCTATAAATCCCTGGGCCCCTACCATCCCCACCTCCGCTGACCCAATTGTTTGATTCCAGTGGATAGGGACAGCGGAATCGGGCCGGTCACTCCACACCCCCATGGGGACTGGAGTACAGTTATATACGCTTCCTTTTGCCTTGAGGCTCAGAGACTCACTTCCAAAGTGACTTAGAGCCCCATCTTTTCCTCCCAGTCTCTTCGATGTGGTTGTTTCACCTATTTTTAAAAGGGCTAGATTCTTTTGTCACACCGTGCGTTCCATCCCGGGGTCCCCCAGCTTCCTAAATAACTTTGAAAGTGCCTGCATTACGATTTGCCTTTGTGCTGGGGGAGGTCCTTTGTGTTCTAACAAATGCATAGCATCCTGAATACACCACTATGGCAGCAAAGGCTGCCTAAAAATTGCATTGGCCTAAAAATCCCCTAGGCATCACCTCTTCACTTCTCCTTGCCTTCTGAAATTCTGGCAATCATTGATTCTTTTGTGCCGCTTATATTTTGCCTTTTCTAGAACATCATAAAAATGGAATCACCTGGTAAGAAGCCTTTTCAGAATGGCTCCTTTGGTTTGGTAACATGCCCTTTAAGATCCATCGACGACTCTCTGTGGTTGGATAGTTCATTTCTTTGTGTCACCGAATAGTATTCCGTTGTACACAGCATGAAGTTTTCTCGATTCATTCCCACTGAAAGGACAGGGAGTTCTCTTGGTTTAGGATCCAGCCTTGCTACTGCGGCAGTTCAGGTCACCGCTGTGGCTCGAGTTCGATCGCCAGCCCCAGACCTTCCACATGCCCAGGGCAAGGCCAAAAACAAAACAAATCAAACCAAAACAAAGCTACAAAAGACACTACAGTTCCATCCAGGTTTTGGTGATCATGAATAAAGCTGCTGTAAACGTCTGTGTGCAAGGCCTAAGTCTTCAGAACGGTCAGGTAAAGACCCAGGCATGTGCCCGCTGCATTGCAGGGCAAGACTGTGTTTGGCTTTGTAAAACTCTGTTTATCTTATTTTGTTTTGTTTTTAGCAATTCCCAGTTCAGAGCCATCTGCGGGCAAAACTTTGATAAACAACTTTTGTGTATTAAGGGTCAGCCTTTAATTGTGGACGGAGGAAGGACACCTCAACACCGAACCCGACCGTGGGGTCAGAGGCGGTGCCTTCTACACCTAACTTCCTCGCAACTCAGCCACGTCCTGTGGTTTCTGAGATAATACATGTCAGAGGAATAATAATCGCTATTAACCACTAAACTGTCCCTTAATGTTTAATTGTGTGGCTCAACTGAAAACCGCATGTTCTCCATTTGATACTTATTGCATTCTCACACTAAGGCAGCCGTTTTCCCCCAATTCAAATAATCTTGCTGGCACAGCCCAGAACAGAGAGAAGCCTACTTTTCCAGGAAAAAAAAAATTACTATGAAAGAGCCTGGGCTTATTTAGAGATTCCGAGACATCTCCACAAGGATCTGACTCCCCCTTCACCGCCAGAGGACAAAGGATCCTGTCCCACTTCTGTACGTGATGAAACCTGGGAGGACTCAGGGTGGGCCTGCTTTCTCCCGCTAACCTCTGTGCATCAAGCCCAGGGCAGTGGGTCTGGGACTTGAACATGCATTCAGTAACCTGGAGGGCTTGTTCGAACTCAGACTGGAACTCCCGCTGTGGCTCCACGGTAACGAACCTGACTAGTATCCATGAGGACATGGGTTCGATCTCTGGCCCGCTCAGTGGGTTAAGGATCCAGCATTGCTGTGAGCTGTGATACAGGTTGCAGACGTGGCTGGGATCTCTCATGGCTGTGGCTGTGGCTGTGGCTGTGGCCATAGGCTAGCAGCTGCCGCTCCAATTTGACCCCTAGCCTGGGAACTTCCATATGCTGCAGGTGCGGCCTTACGGAAAAAACAAAACAAAACAAAAAAACTCCGATTGAGAGGACCCATCCCCACAGCATCTGATTCCGCAGGTCTGGGGTGGGACCCATGAGTCTGCATTTCTAACAAGTTCCCAGGTGTTGGTCCTGGACCACACTTGAAGGACCAGGTCCCTGGAGGACTAGCTTGTGTGCATTCAAACCAGTCGCCCTGTCTAGGATTTGCCTTCACTGCTGAGGTGGGAGACAAAGCTGAACGGGAGAGCTTCCTAGGAAGGCTGAGCTGAGCGGTGGGGACGGAGAGGCAAGGAGCGTCACCACACGGCACACCAGCCACCTGCCATCCTGGAAGCCCCTGCTTTTAGAGACCCCAAACCTCTCCATTGTCAAAGCGAAGGAAATGGATCCAACAGGTGGAAGCAACTCTCAAACAGCAAACCGGGGCAGGGCCACGGTGACCTAACCTTCTGGTCTTTCACCAGAGCGGGGCGACCCTTCCTAGTTCAAGGCAGCACAGGCGACTTCTGCGCCCAGAGGTGATGAGGGAAGAATCAAGCCCCTTACAGAAGTGATGGTATTTGAATTGTTATCTCAAAGGGAAACGAACCAAGCATAGCTGCTCCCTCCATCCACACGGCCCTAGACACACACACACACACACGCCCAGAGCTTCACGAGGGTCAGAACTCCAAAGAGACAGAGGGTAGGAAATGGGCAGGTGGGGAGGGTGAAAGCTCACTGCCTGTACAGCAGCTCTAGTCAGAGAAATCATCCGTGTTGGACCATGCAAGATAAAGCCAAGCACCTAGAAGATGAGACTGCTGAAATTCTCACCTAAAAATCCAAGGGGGCACGAGAACCAGAGTTGATGCTCTCAGTTGCTCCCCATCAAGAAGAGAACCCCAGCCATCTTGTCCTTATAAACCCTGGAAATCGCTCACCTGAACAGTCCGTTGCACGTTTAAAAGGAGTAAATTCCTAGCACCATGTTTGGAACCCAGATCCAACAAAGGAGAGAGGTGTGAGTTGGCCAGAGGAAGAGGGGTGGGGGCCAGGAGGCTTTGTGTGCTTTTCCTGAGATTTTTAAATACGATGAGATGGTTTCCTTGAACTTCTAACGAGCCAGGTGAAGTTTCAATTACAAGATCTCTAATGGACTCAGAATCCAAATGGCGCAGGAGCCAGCCAACAACAATGGCCGTGGCCAGATGGGTTTCGGGTTCCATTCTTTGCAAAGACAAAGCTCCCATTGAGTGACAGACAGGTGATCTGGGGAAGAGGAGGGAGAGCTCGTTGTGGGGGTGGGGGGGGCGGTTCTTTACCCTGATCATCATCCCCACGGCCGGGGAGGACGCAGGAGGAAGAAAGCATAGCCTTACCTGGCCAGTGTGTTGCTGAGGATGACAGTTTGGGGTAAAGCACGATCTGAAATTTGTGGCTTCTCCAGAGGAGAGGGGTGGGAGCGGGAGCACCTAAGACAATGCTGGGAAAAGAAGGACACAAGCCGAGCTATGCAAGTTCATGCATTCAGCAAAAATTTTTTAAAAAGTAAAAGCACCAGAGTAGAGAGTGGGTTCTTGGTAGCAAACAGCTACGCCCTGATCTGTGGTAGAGAGAAGAGAACTTGCTGAGGGATTAGATTATGGGAGATGAGGCTCACACTTCCTTCATTTCGTTTGGGAAGAATTTGCAAAACCTTTAAGCTAGAAAAGTTCATTGAGTCCATTCTCTCAGAGGCAGGATGGCAGAAGGTAATGACACCAGGATTTTAAGGGGAGGATTTCAATCCCACTTGGGATAATTAATACTAAATGTCCTCTAAGCCCCATGTTTCTCATAGGGCTCTGGTGGGCATTTCAAGGCAAACGTATGCTAACTTTAGCGCTGTTTTTAGCACTTAGAAGCACCCAACAATTTGTAGCTATTTTCCTCTGGTTTCGTTGCACCTTGAGGAAAGGGGCTCCGGGTTGCCTATGACCACCCCTAGGATCATTCTCCATCCAAGGACCTTCAACCCAATTGCTTTCTTGCTGAAGTTTCAACATTTCTGGTTTCTGCTCGAGAACAGCTGGTCCCAATCTGCTAAATAACCCCTTTGCACACTTGAAGACCATTATTAAGATTCCCTTTGGCCATAAACATATGAAGAAGTGTTTAACATATGAAAAAAATGCTTAACCTCACCAGTAATCAAAGGAATCCAAATCAAAACAACAAAATGCAACTTTTGCCTATCAATTTGAACTTTTTTTAATGATAGTACTCAATGCTGGTGAGAGTAGGGTAAAGGGGCAATTTCGTACATTGCTGGTGGGAGGGTAAATTGGTACAATCTTTCTGGAAAGCAATTTGGCAATATGTTATCAAGACCCTGAAAATTGTCCTTACCATTTAACCCAGTAATTCCACTTCTGGGAAACTATCTCAAGGAAATAATCAAGTCTCAGACAAAGATTTCTGCTCAAATGGAACCTGCTCAAGGGCAAAATATCACGATTTACAAATAACTAAAAACGACCTAGAAGTTCAATGATGCCGAGACACCTACTAAAAAGTTATCAGAAGTCATGTTCACACAGAAGAGTCAAGGACGTGCAACGTGGTCACCGTAAAATGGGAAACACAGGCTCCCACAACCGGACGCAAAGCTAAACGCAGGAGGATTTTAATGGCATAATTATATATACTTACATTTTTATATGTAAATAGAAAAAGACTAGATGCAAACACAGCAAAATATTAACAGTTCTTATTAGAGGGCGATAGAATTATGGGTGCCTTTTTATTTTCTTCTTTATAATTTTACAATCAAAAAAAATTGTGTAAGAGCTCTCGTGACCTTGTCCATGTTCCCTGAGTAGTTCAGTGTGGTCCGACCCTGCCATAGCGTATTGTCCCGAATCTAAACTAGTGGAAGAGCCAGGGTTGCAGAGATTTTCTAAAAAGGGCTGGATAGCGAAAATATTCGGTTTTATGGGCCATAGAGTCTCCATTGCACCCCCCCCCCAACGCTCCTGTTGCACAGCAAAATCAGCCATGGACAACAGGTAAACAAGTGGGCATGGCCGTGTTCCAATAATCTTCATTTATAAAATTAGGAAATGGGTCCGAATTAGCCCATGGCCTTGTGTGCTGACCCCTAGACTAGATGATCTGAATCTCTCCCAGCTGCCCCAAATCTATAGTTTCAAAAAATATAGTTGGGGAAGTTTCTAGAAGGACGGGAAGAGGTAAATTTCTTCCCCACCCCCGCCAGGTAGGCAATCAGTCCTGAAACCTTTTTGATTTTTTTTTTTTTTTGTCTTTTTAGGGTCACGCCCACGGCATATGGAGCTTCCCAGGCCAGGGGTCCAATCAGAGCTGTAGCCGCTGACCGACACCACAGCCACAGCAACCTCAGATCAGAGCCTCGTCTGCCACCTACACCATAGCTCACGGCAACGCCGGATCCTTAACCCACTGAGTGAGGCCAAGGATCGAACCCCCATCCTCATGGGTGATAGTCGGCTCTGTTCCTGGGGATTGATTCTCCTGACATGCTTCAAACTTACTATTTACTCCCGACTCTGAATCCAGCGAGTGAATCCAGGAGACAGGCCCTGGGTAATACCTGCTTTCTCTAGAGAGCCACACCACCATTCTGGTGGTTCAACAGTGACGAGGGAAGAGGCGAGGACAAAAATGATTTTGCATTAAAAAATTAAAAGTTTCGCTAGCTTATTTTGCTTATAGAATCTCCCACGCCATCCCTAAGACAAAATATTTGGACTCAACTCTCCCCTCCACCTCCACCCTCCATTGAAGGCTGCCTGTCTTTGACTTAGTTTCCTAAGACTGACCTTAACGCATATCTTCCTCTGATTCCCCTTGGACTGAAGTATTTGGTTATTGGTTTGCTGGAGGAAGAGGGAGTCGAGGGTCCCCCGGGCACGTCACCACAGCACACCCTGATCTACTTACACGTGCATTCGTTAAGCAGAAATTAGAAATAGGCCGGTGCCCAGGAAGATCACAGGATTAGAGGTCACTCACGCCTCTGCTTTGAAGGCATTTTCTCTACAGGGGAGACAGACGGAAATACAGCTCTATTACTTGTCACCTATGCAAATTACTTAATTTCTCAGGCAACTCTTTCTTCCATTTAAAGAAGAGAGAAAGAGAGAGAGAGAGAAGGAAGTGTGGGGCGGGAGGCATCACGGCACCCGTCAGGCAGATTTGCAGTCAGAACGAGAGGCCACATGGGAACGCCTGGCACGGCGAAGGCGCTCTGCAGTCTCTAACGGGCACACGGCGCTACGGCCTGAGATGCAGAGAAGAGGGTGACCTGGCCCCGCCCCTGCAGGTGCCCAGCCTTCAGGTCACAGACACGGGTGACTCTGGCGTCGGGCGTCTGTGAATGATCCTGCAGCCGCTGTGGGAACCCAGAAGAGGGGAAGACTCATTACAACTCCCGGTAGCAGCACAGGCTTTGGGGAGGGTGTGGCATCTGAATGGCGCTGCGAAGGACAGCGCGGGTGACGCAGGGAAGGCTTCAGGGCAGGGAACCCTCGGGGAACGGAAAGGACGAAGCACTTCAGGAAAACGATGCCGCGTTCGGGATGGCCCAACAGTCAGGTGTCTAAGAGCCCAGAGCGCAGGCAAGACCGAAATCACAAGGAAGCCAGATCAGGAGGGAGCCCTGAGACGCTTACACTTTGTCACGGCTGCCGTGAGATTCTGAAACTGCCAAAGGACATCGTTAGAATGTCATCTTCAGAGTTTCCGGCGTGGCTCAGTGGGTTAAGAACCCGACTAGTATCCATGATGACACGGGTTCGATCCTTGGCCTCGCTCAGTGGGTTCAGGATCCGGCATTGCCTCGAGCTTCAGTGTAGGTCGCAGACGTGGATCGGCTCTGGCGTTGCTGTGGCTGTGGTTGTGGCTGAAGCTCCGATTCAACACCTAGCCTGGGAAATTCCATACGCCACAGGTGTGATCCTGAAAAAGAAAAAGAAAAAATGGAGTTCCAGTCGGTGACTCAGCGGAAATGAATCTGACTAGTATCCATGAGGACACAAGTTCAATCCCTGGCTTCACTCGGTGGGTTAAGGATACAGTGTTGCCGAGCTGTGGTGTAGGTTGCAGACTCAGCTTGGGTCTGGCGTTGCTGTGGCTGTGGAGTAGGCTGGTGGCTACAGCTCCTATTCGGCCCTAGCCTGGGAACCTCCATATGCCACAGATGGGGCCCTGAAAAGACAATAAATCAATCAATCAATTAATCAATAAAGGAGACTAAGGAGACAGGGCCACTATTCCAACACATGACCCTAGATTGGATCCTTGGCCAGGGCGGGGGGGAGAATGCCATCTTCGCAGGGTAAACACACGCCTCTGTCTGCCCAGGACGGTCCCACCATGTACTCGTTAATAGAACTCCTTTTCACTCACAGTCACACGGCCAACCTCATTTTAGATGACCTTACTGTCAGTGGGAAAGAGAAGCAGCGACACAGAGATACTGGCCCCGGATGGACCCGTTTAGAAGCTATCACATCAAGCATCCCAGTAGGAAATTTGAGTCTCCAAAGGCAGAGAGCTCGTGGGAATGGAAAGAAAGTAACAGATCAAAGGGCCACTGTGACGGGAGATTCAACCAGGTCTACGGATCTATGGATTGATAGAAGAGAGGAGGAGCGAGAAATAAGGAGGCGCACGAGATGACTGGTATTTGAGAACTAGGGGTGTGGCATGACTGGTGCAGAGGGAGAAGGAGCAGCCGGAAGGGAGAGTCTGGAACCTAGAAGAGGAAGCGGAGATGTGGATCCGGCAGCCTCGGGGAAAATCCTGGCTGAGGAGGGAGGGTGTGTGTGAGACCACCCAGGGAGAGGGCAGGACACGGTGACACCGGGAGCACCCTGGCAGATGCTGAGGAGTCATGTGCAAAGGAAATGAAGAAGCAGGATAGTGGCCCCCGGGGGAGGAGAATGTTTGGAGATGACTCTTTGGATCAACAGAGCCGGCTGCTCCCCAGGGACTGAGGAGGACGGAAGAGAGCAACCTGGAGGACCTCTGCAAGTCCCACCGCGGCAGAGCAGTGGGCGCAGAAGGCAAACCGCAGCCGGCTGGGGCAGGGGGCGCGGGGGGTCAGGAAGGGGTGTTAGCGAGCGTAGATGATTCTCAGGCTTAGATCCATCCTTGAAAAGACTGTGGCTTGAGGGAAGAGTCCAGAGAAGGGGAGCCCTTGGGGGAGTTAAGTGGAACCTGAGTCGCGTGTGAATACCGAGAGGGAGATGCTGGAGGAGGGAGGGTGTTTGAAGATTCCAGAGGCCATCATTGGGGATAAGATGGAAAGAGACGGTGTCCAGCGGAGTGGAGAGGCCAGCCGTGGACAAGAGGCAGGACTCCGCCTTCGCTGAGAAGGTGAGAAGGAAATGAGGCTGTACCCTACGAAACCCTTGTTCCGGGTGGGAGATAAAATCAGTGCATGAATGGCAGTGGTGATGGCAGTGGTGGTGAAACAACAGGGTGGTGGTATATTATTATTATTATTGTTATTATTATTATTATTATTATTATTATTAGTTTAGGTGCAAGTTCCCTGCCCTGTTTGAGTTGATCCGCACGACAACATCTTTTTACACGGGAGGTAACTGAGCCTGAGACAGGTGCCGTCCAGGGCCCAGGATCGACCACAAAAGCGGCAGAGCCCAGATTTCAACCCAGGTCTTCCCAATGGCGTGACCAGATTCCCGAGCCACTTGGAGCCAGTATAGATCAGTGGCATAGCCCTCCTGGTAGGGCCTGAGGTGAAGTCATCTTCGGCGAATGACAGGGGTGGCTTCGGATGCCTGAGGAGGGAGGGCAGAGTTGAAACAGCTGCTGTGAAGAATGCAGCAGGGAGGGGCCCCGGATGAGCGAAGTCCAGGCAGCTTCCCAGGGGCGCTGAGTGCTTCCAGGGGATTCCGTCTTGTTCTTACGCCCTTGCCCTCAACCCCACTCATTTCCTGCCGAGGACCCACACCCCAGGCGCTGCTCATTTCTTCTGTGGTCCTCTCCCCTCTTCAGCCCTCCCTCAAAAGGAATACGAGTCACGTGACTGGAGGAAAAAGAGTCCAAGATTCTACCAACCAACTGCTGGAAGGCTTGTGGGTGATGGGCAGAGGCTGGAGGTGGGGTCCTCAAAGTCTCTGTGCTACCAAAGAAAGCGAGAGCCTGAAAGGCGTAAGGAAGCAGTGTGTTCCGCGGGCAATAATGATTGCAGATGGGACGCTGGGACCATGGTCCAGTTGCCTGAACACCCCTCCCCTTCCCCTCCGCCTGCAGTACAGAAAGAGAGGCGCAGCCACAGACCTTCGCCCAGGCAAACCGGCCACGCCCCTCCTCTCAAGCCACCAGCTTCTATTCCATCCCCTGGTCCATCCGCCCCATAACATCTCTTTCTTTTGGAGAGCTATTGATTTTAGTGAGCAATCAGTAAAGCAGACCTCTTCATTGGAGCCCAGAACCTAAAGCTTTACCTCTGATTCATTGATTTGACCCCTTTAAAAGTAGTAGTAGACTGAACCTCGCTGCGCTCCGCCCGCCCCCCCCCCCATTTGGGGAGAGCATCATTGAATGATTAACCAAAGGTGTTGGGCTGAGGGACAGGCTTGAAGACACAGGCTTACTTCTTGTGCGCTGCGGCCCACCGGCTCAGACAGAGCTATTAAACCACTGGTCGAATTAATAAAATCCATACGGGACCAGAGTCTAGAAGAAGCTGGGTTCAATTCAAATTTCCATAAAAGCAGCTCACAAAACCAGAGAATTGGCATTTGGTTCTAGAAGTGTGCTGGCTTCCTGCCTCCCAATGACATTTTCGACACATCGAGACTTCGGGATAGAAAAATCTGTGGGCTGGGAGATTCCAAGAGCTTTTATGAGAATCTTCTCAGGGCTCTCTTTTCCAGGGGGCTAGAAACTCACTTGTAAGAGGGTCATTCTCGTGGGTGCTTAAAAATCGAGACAAATCACAGGGAAAGTGACCATATCCTCTGTTTGGGCGAAAATGGGATCATTTGAGGGGATACAAGAAAGGGGCCCTTTAATTTCCACATGAGCGGCACCAGTCGTGAGATTCAGGGCAAGGGAGAGAGAGGGAGATGGAGTTGTTCTTAGAGAGTTCTGCTCAGTGTGTGTTTCAGAATCCAAGGGCAAATGCTTGAGAAGCAGTGATGTGTGTGTGTGTGTGTGTGTGTGTGTGCGTGCTCTGAATAGGTGTGTGCCGTCCTCCAAGTGAAAATCGAGCTCGTCCCTCTCTGCAACACTTGGTCTCAAAACTGGTTCCTCCTCCCACCAGCCGCACCAGCCGCACCAGCCCCACCAGCAACGAAGTCCTGGCCGTGGTCAACTCTGCAACAGACTCCCAGCTCTCCCTTCAGTCGCCCTGAAAAGAAGCCCAGCGGCAACAAATCCCCCCCTCTTCCACCCTTTCCAACATTTCTCTAATTAATGCAGGAGAAAATTAATTACAGAGGGATTTTCGAGACCTCAGCATCTAATGACCAGCCTGGCCTCCCCACCTCCCGCCGGCTCACCGCGGCTCCCCATTGGTCCTGCCCAGCCCTGCCCTCCTCCCCCTGCCTGCCCCCCTCCCCGCCCTTCCCAGAACCCCCGAACAATACCACAGGCTAATTAGGCAGGGAAAGAGTTTCTTGGCAAAGAGGACTGAGTGCTAGGTCAGTACCTTGAACAACCCAGAAGAGAAACAAAACAGCATTAAAAGAAAAAAGAAAAAGGAAAAAAAACCCTGCTAATCCCAAGCGCATTTCCGCCAAATATTCTCCTTTTCAAGTGTTCTCTTCCTGGTAAACAAAGTTCTGTCGCTGGCTCTGAAGATTTTAGGGCACCGTTGCTTAGTAATGATGGCGAAAACACCAAGTCCTCGCCCCGGCTGTATTTTGTTTCTCGTCTCTCTCGCTCACTTCACTGAGAAGCCCTGACATTCCCACATCACGAGGGACCGCCTGTTTGTAAAGAAGAGATGGGTTTTTTTTCTTTTTCTTTTTTTGTCTAAAGGCTTTCCCAAGCCAAGCTAGGAAGGGAGATTTCATGCTCTCTGGATCAGTCCTGCCCGATAGAAATTTCTGCAACAACGGGAAAGGTCTCCATCTGCTCTGTCCAACATGGTAGCCTTGAGCCACATGTGTGGCCACTGGGCATCTGAAATGAGGCTCCTGAGACTGGGCAAGAGAAAGTTCAGTGTTATGGAATTTTCATTAACTGAAATTTGAAATAGCCCCAAGTGGCTCATGGCTCAAGGCATCCCAGCTCCTGCCATAACCCCAGCAGAGCCACTGAAGGGACAGTCACGGGGTCTGGGCAGCTCTGCGACATCAGTGATGGACAGAGGATGGTTTAGTGTAAGGACCACACCAGCTTCCGTTTGACTGAAACCCCTTCTTCCCTCTCTGTGGCCTTGGGCATCAGTTAACTAGTCTGCAGTGTTCAGAATAACCACACAAGTACACCCCAGCGGTGTGCTTGGTAGTGGACCCCAAGTCCCGGGCGCATGTGTGGGTTCCCTCTTGACCACACAGGAGTTATGAGCACGGAC
>PVHT021183560.1:1812206-1856313 GCA_004024745.2 Catagonus wagneri | reverse complement strand
GGAACTTTAGGGGGTGGTAGGAAACAGTTTGGGGAAATTATGACTTTGGTTTGGGGCATGTGGGTTCTGAGGTGACGGCCTGAGTAAACCTTGGATTAATATTCACTTTCCAAGAGCCATTCAAGGTTCCGTTTAGATGGGAAGAGGGTGGAGGAGGAAAGCCGTCTAAGATCACCTTCATCCTAAGACTTGCTTTCCCTCTGATCCTGAGAAATTAGGCCACGGCAGCAAGGAAGAGAAGCCACAGAACTCCAGAAGTATCGTGTCACCACCCCACCAGTGACAAACGCCTACATACCTTGTTTTCTCTGCTATGCTGAGTTGACAGACATCCGGTTACTTCATCCTGGAAGCTACATTCATTTGCCCTTTAGAACACCCTGCCTGAGGACCAATTTTTTTTTTAAATAGGTTTTTTTCCCTGATTACACTTGTAATACCTATGCGCTGCCAAACATTTGGAAACTTCAAAAACAGAAGCAAGGCAATGCAGTCACACACATGCACATATACACACAGCAGACCCACATATGCACGTGGCCGTGTGTTGCTGTGTGTGTGTGTGTGTACATGTAATTACAGTTTTCACCCATTTCTAGCTGTTTTTTTTTGTTTGTTTGTTTGTTTTTTGCCTTTTTAGGGCTGCACTCAAGACATATGGATATTCCCAGGCTAGGGGCTGAATTGGAGCTGTAACCGCTAGCCCACACCACAGCCATAGCAATGCCAGATCTGAGCCACATCTGAGACCTACACCACAGCTCACGGCAACGCCAGATCCTTAGCCCACTGAGCAAGGCCAGGGATCGAACCTGAGTCCTCATGGATGCTAGTCAAATTTGTTTCCATTGAGCCACGGCAGGAACTCCATAGCTGGTATTTTTAAACACTTTTTTTTTTCTTTTTAGGGCTGCACCTAAGGTGTATGGAGGTTCCCCGGCTACGGGTGGAATCAGATCAGCTGCCGGCCTACACCACAGCCACAGCAATGCTGGATCTGAGCCACATTTGTGACCTACACGTAGCTTGTAGCAACACCAGATCCTTTAACCCATTGAGCGAGGCCAGGAATTGAACCCACATCCTAAGGGATACTAGTCAGATTCTTAACCCACTGAACCACAATGGGAACTCCTAAAATACATATTTAGCTAAAAAGCTCTGTACTAATAAACAAGAAGACAACATTAGCCAACGTGTACTGCATTGTCAATATTTTCTAGACTTACAAGGAAAAGCACACATTGGTCTCTGCACATAAACACATCGAGAAGAATATGTTCTTGAAATGAACCTCCTGCCTTTCCCCTTATTGCCCTGGAAGTCCGTCCGAACCCTTCTTTTCATCCTTTGCTTATTTTGACCAGATGGCTATAGAATCAGAATTGCCTGGAGTGGGCTGAGAGGCAGCCTACGAGGGACCAAGAAGAGCCAGAGCCACTGAGGGCTAGGAGTGAAGAGTCGGGACCCACAGAGGCAGGTGTCCCGCTGACACTCCAAGCTTCACATCTGGAATTCCTGCTTCCAAAGGATGCTCTGGACAAGAAAACAAACAGGGGACAAAGGTAAGGGCAGACTGCAGAGAGACACAAACTAACAGCAGAGGGTGGGGAATGGGGGGTACTCTTGGGGAGAAACCCAATCAGAGAGGGTGAGGCCGAGGACAGGATGTGGTCCCCAAACCCTCCCAGGGAAATCAGGGATTCAAACAGTCCCTAGTGAAGATTATCAGGGTAGACAGGGAATCTATGAATAACTGAAACACACACACAAGCACGCAACCTCAACCAGAGGTTTCTCCTTTCTGCCTTGGCTTCCTGGGGATTCAAACGCAGGGACTGGTAGACACCCACAAACACCAAGGCTGTGGATGCATCCTCACTTTGGCTCATTTTTTCAAGAAACTGCTGGGGCTCTGAGCCAAGCCTGGGCGGGGGGAGCTCAGCCTGGGTGTATACCCCTCCAGCGGGGGGGGGGGGGGCCCCGGGGGGATGGCCTCGCCTCCAAAGATAACACAGCAGCCCCGGACCGCCTGTGAGTCTCTCTCCAAAATCTTCCTAATGAGCTGTCTGGGGGAGGGGGTGGTTAGTTTCCACCATATTTTGGCCGCCGCTTGCTTTTTAGCATTCCGTCTCCATTTTCCGATTTCATAAACGCCGCCTGCGATGACCTTTTCCCTCTCTGCCATCTTTGACAGCTTCTCATGCGTGAAACATATTTTTGTTCATTATTTCGTGGTCCACAACCTCCCCCGCACAACCGTCCAGCCTGGGTCCTCCTCTCAGCACCCTTCACCCCACGTCAGGCATATAATGAATTACCATTCCTTCAGACAACAACGAGATTGAAAACTTGTGGTCTCCAAGGCAACGGGGCATCCTGGGGTAGGGTGCTGGGGAGGGGGGCTGGCCCGGCCAGGAAAGGACTGGAAGGAAAAGGGGGGGTGGGGAGGCTGAAGTAGAGATGATATCATTCCGGAAGCCTGAAAGCAGCCAATCGGCTGCCGGGGATGTGATGTCATCCCCCGCCCCCACCCCCTCTGAGCCTAGGTAGCCCCCCTGAGAATTCTAGACAAGTACTGAACTGAAGTTGTATTGCTGTGAGAGAAAGGGGGTGGGGGATGGCAACGGGGAGAGAGACAGAGCCTCTGGATGGCCCTGGCGGACACTAGTCTTCACTCGAGGCAGCCCCATAAAAATGTCATCAGCTGGGGCTCTCCCTGCATTACAACACAATGATTTCTTTGGGGAGAAGGAAAAAAAAAAAAAAAGATTTATTTTGCAACCCCGCCCCCCGCCTCCCTTGGAAGAGAAAAACAAACCAACAACAAGTTGTGAATGAAGTGTCTGCGGATCGGGCCCCCACCAGCCCAGCCTGAGAACTTTCTGGACAGAAAGACAAGAGGCAGATGCTGGCGCAGAACCAGCTGGGCATACTAGGCTGCTCTCTGCAGCCACAGGCATGGGGGCAACACTCTAGGTGCTGCAGGGTGGGGGCCTGGGCTGGGGCAAAGCTGCCCAATCGGGTGGTTCGGGGGAGAGGTGTCTGCCCAGAGAACATGCCAGCATCTGGGGCTCAGTGCCAGACTCCTAGGAGAAGCAGCAAGGGGTAGCTTTAGGGAGGGGTGCAGGCTAGTGCCCGCCCAAGTGTCAGCATCCAGCAGAGCGGAGGGCCGGTGTGCCCTGCTCCCCTCTGCTAGATTTTCGTTTTGGGACTGGAAAGCAAGGCTGTTTCACAAAAATGTCCCCAGGACTCAAAGTCCCAGGAAGGTTTGCCCAAGGGGTCAGGGCCACTCTCTCCCTGACCCTGAACACTGCAAAACGTGCAGCTTCCCCAACACAGTCTTTCCGGAGTCTTTCTCCGTTGTCCCATGCAGAGCCACATATCACCTTTGAAGAAGCAGAAGCAAAGACCCCGTATGCATTCCCCCTTCTACATTCACGGACATCAAGACCCCAAGAAGGGACGGGACCCGCCAAATGACCAAGAGAGTCACTGGTCGATCTGGGGGCTCCAACCCACTGTTCACTGTTCTTAGCCACAAGCCCACAGTACACTAGTAGCATTTGAAGCGTTTGATGATGGAAAGCCTGCGATTTCAGCATCACATTTTTTTTTATTGAAGTATAGCTGATTTAGAATGTAGTTTCTGCTGCACAGCAAAGTGATTCAATTACATATATGTGCGTGTGTGTGTGAATATATATATACTTCAGATTCTTTTCCATTATAGTTTATTACAAGATATTGGATAGAGTTGCCTGTGCTAGACAGTAGGTCCCTTTTTACCTATTTTATATTTAGTAATGCGTATCTGTTAATTCCAAAGTCTCATTTATCCCTCCCCCCAATTCCCCTTTGCTTACCATAAATTTGTTTTCTGTGTCTGGGAGTCTGTTTCTGTGTTGTCAATAAGTTCATTTGTATCCTTTTTTTTTTTAGATGTCACCTATAAGTGACAGCACACATATTTGTCTTTCTCGGGCTCACTTCACTTAGTATGTATCTCTCTAGGCCCATCCATGTTCACATTCATTCTTGAATACGAGCTGGAGCAGTCCAGGAAGGCTTCTTGGAGAAGGTGGGCTTCAACTAGGCTCTGAAGACTAGGCAAGAGTCAGGCAAACAGAAAGAAAAAGGAAAGACACTGCTAACAGCAAAACTGTCCGAGCCAAAGCCAGACACTAGGAACGAAGCTGCTACCAGGCCGCTGGGTGGGGAGGGGGGCAGACGAACGCTGCGGGACTCGCTGATTTTACCAACCAGATGCCAGTCCTCTCACCGTGTCAAGCAAAATCAGTCCAGCACGCCAGAATGACAGGTGGGTCTTCAGCCATCCAGGCCTCCTCGGCTGTGCTTTTTTTTTTTTTTTTAATTTCCGTTTGGGAATTTTCTTTTTTCGAACCTACACAGAGTTGAACAAAAAAAAACCAAAACACTCTTTTCCCAGAGTTGCCTGTTGTTAATATTTTACTCCATTTACACACTTGCCCACTCACGTCCGCTCTCTCTCCTTCTCTTTGTGGATGCGTGTGTATATTTTCTTTTTGAATCATTTATTGGTAACTTACATTCACCACAGCCTTTTACTCCTAAATTAGTCTGTGTTTATTTCCTAGAAGCAGTAATATGCTCTTACCTAACCACAGTAAAGTTCTCGACTTTATAAATAAACGTGCATTAATAAGATACTTTAATCTCGGTCCATGTTCCAGTTTTATCACTTGATCTAGTAATTTCCTTTACACCACTGTGTCCCTTTAGTGCAGAAGCCAGTCTAGCATCTGTGGGGCTGGGTATTGCACTGAGTCATCAAGTCTCTTCGGCCACTTTTAATCGGGAACATTCCACAGTCTCCTTGGTCTTTTATGACATTGATGTTTTAATTTCTTAATTTTTATGTATTTATTTTTTTAGCTGTGCCCACAGCATGCAAAAGTTTTCACACCAGGGATTGGACTTGTGTCACATCAGCCACCCATTCCACAGCAGTGACAATGCTGTATCCTTAACCCACTGAGCCACCAGGGAACTCTGACAGTGATATTTTTAAGGAATATAGTCTCACCCTACGCTTCTTCTTTTTTTTTTTTTTGTCTTTTTAGGGCTGCACTTGCAGCATATGGACATTCCCAGGCTAGGGGTCAAATCGGAGCTGCAGCTGCCGCCACAGCCACGCAGGATCCGAGCCACATCTGTGACCTACATGGCAGCTCATGGCAATGCCAGATCCTTAACCTGCTGAGCAAGGCCAGGGATCGAGTCTGAGTCTTCATGGATACTAGTCGGGTTCTTAACCCGCTGAGCCCACTTCTTTTTCTTTTAATACATGTTCCTCATGGAGGGTCTGTCTGACGCTTCCTCGTGAACAGATGGACGTTATGCGTTCCTGCTGGTGTCCAGCTTATGCATCCCTCTGAGGTGTCCCCTCCAGAGGTGCCAGATGTCATCTGTCCCTCGTGGGTGATGCTCATTCCGATCACCCGGTCAGGATGCTGTGCGGTTCTTCACTAATAATGGCTGTGGCTGTGGGGTTGGGGTTTTTTTCCTCCCTTGAAAATAATAAGCAGTCTGAGAGGATAAACTGTAAGTGGATGCAGGTAGCTTTCTCCTTGTCAAAATTTCTCCCCAGATTTACCATCCATTTTTTTTTTTAACCATCATTCTTAGCTGATCCAGTCTTCACCATGATGGTTTTAAAATGCCGAATCTCTGACTCTGGTGTTTCCACCACATTTATGAGTTGGCCAGAATTCTGTTAATAAGAACCCTCTTCCCCTCCATTAATCTACTATCTATCTATCCATCTATCTATCATCTATCTATAAATATCATTAGCAAGGACCCACGAATTCTTATTTTTAAGTTTATCATTTTTATGTTCCCCCCCTCCCAGCCCTGGCCCATATATATGTTGCAATCCTAACTCCCAGCCCAGTCGCGATGGTCGCAGGAGGCGGGGCCTTTGGAAAGTGATTAGGTCATGAGGGTGGAGCCCTGGTGGGTGGAGTTAGTGCCCTGAAACAAGCGCCCCGCCCCCAGAGAGCTGTCTTGCTCTCCGCCACGAAAGGCAGAGCAAGGAGATGGCCGTCTGTGAACCACAAGGCAGGCCCTCACCAGACACCGAATCTGCTGGCACCTTGATCTTGGACTTCTCAGGATCCAGAATTGTGAAAAGTAAATGTCTCTTGTTTAAGCCCACCCCACCCCACCCCCCGCCCCATCTCTGCTATTTTTTCAACAGCAGTCAGAGCCAAGATGATCTTTCCAGCCCGTACTTAGTTATTTTGGTGATCAAATCGGTGGCAGCGTTGGCCAAGGGTAGCGCCATCAAACCGATTTCTGGGTCCCTGTGACAAGTCCTTTTCTCCCCATGTATATCAGTTTGGCAATTAGTCCCCAAATGACCTTATTCACTTGGATGTCCCCCTGGGACCTTCAGGCAGCTGAAGACCCCAGAAAGAGAAGACAGTGTCAAGGAAGCAGGAGGAAGCTCCCACTTGCCCTTACGACGTCCTGGAAAGATGAAACTGCCTTGTCGAGGAACTGACGAGCCCAGCTTAACACAAGCCACCACAGGAACGTAAGAAACTCAGAGACATGACCGTGGAAAATGCTGACTCGCCTTTTCCGTTCAGAGCCATCTCTCGGAGCCGAGAGTAAAGAATTTGGAGGTCCATTCATGTTGCTGCAAATGGCATTATCTCATGCTTCTTTTGGATATAAACACACTATTATATATAAGATGAGGAATAAGGACTGCTGTACAGCACAGGGACATCTGCTCCATACTGTGTAATGACCTATGTGGGAAAGAATCGGAGAAGGTATGGGACGTACATAAATGTATAACTGATTTACTTTGCTGTATGAAACCAGCACGCTTTGTAAGTCAGCTCTACCCCAATACAGCTTATTTTTAAAAAAGAAAAAAAAAAAAGAATTTAGAAGCACGAGGCAGAGACAGGAAGACACTATTTCCTAGCCCCTCGGTCACTCTAAACACCACATTCTTGGAATGGCTGTGGGTTTTTGTGCCGTTTTTGGTAGCTTGGATACAAGAGTCCCCATCACCGTCCTCATTTTTGGCACCAGAGCTGTCAAATGCTTTGCATTCTTCCTCTTTTCCCCCAATGCTTAGCTCCCCCAAAAGCAGATCTGGGTAAGGTTTCTCCACTCCCATTCTACAGATGGTGACACTGAGGTTCCAAAACATCAGGGGACGTGGCTAAGGTCACACAGCCACCACGCATTGGGACCTTGGCACCGAGGGAGTTCTGGCCACTCCGTACAAGCCTGTACTTCCAGGCTCTTCCTCATCCCCCTGAACTTACGGGCATGGTTGCATCCATGGCATATGGAAATTCCAAGGCCAGGGGTTGAATCAGAGCTGCAGCTGTTGGCTTACGCCACAGTCACAGCAACGCCAGATCAGAGCCACACCTGTGACCTATGCCATAGGTTGCAAGCAATGCTGGATCCTTAACCCACTAAGCAAGCCAGGGGTTGACTGCACATTCTCAGGGACATAATATCAGCTTCTCAACCCACTGGGCCGCAACAGAAACTTCTTATTTTCCTTTTGACCATAGACAGGGCTTTGGAATCAGGCAACTGGTCCAATTTCCTGCAACTGAGTTTCCAGGGACCCGTTTCTTGTGTAAATGGGGACAAAGATGCCTCAGGACTGTGTTATGGGTAAATTACAGAATGCATTTCTCATCGGTGCTCAGCCCAGTGCCTAGTCCAGAGAAGGGCCCTGGTACATGGAAACCAGAGCTGGATTTGGAGGCAGAACCTTGAAGGAGGTAATGAAGGTAAAAGGAGGTCGTACGGGTGGACCCTGATGCAATATGACTGGCGTCCTTATAAGAGAGATTAGGGAGTTCCTGCTGTGGCCCAGTGGGCTAAGGACCTAACATTGTCTCTGTGAGGATGCAGGTGCCATCCCTGGCCTCGCTCCAGCATTGCTGCAAGCTGCGGTGTAGGCTGCAGATGCAGCTTGGATCCAGTGATGCTGTGGCTGTGGCGTAGGCCGGCAGCTGCAGCTCCAATTCAACCCCTGGCTTGGGACCTTCCATATGCCCACAGGTACAGCTGTAAAAAGAAAAAAAAAAAAAAAGGATTAGGACACAGATGTTGTGGACAAAGTGGATACAGCAATAAAACGGCTATCTGCAAGCCAAAGAGGGAGGCCTCAGAAGAAACTTTAATTGTAGACTTCTGGCCTCCAGGTCCATGAAAATAAATTCCTGTTGTTTAAGCCTCACGGCCTGTGGTCCTTGGCTATGGCAGCCTGAGCCAACTGAAACAGATATAGGTCAAGTCTTTGGCCGTGTGTGTTTGTGTGTGCACACGCGTGTACATGCAAGTGCATGTATGTTCCAATAAAATTTCATAAAATTTTCACCTGTCTCAGAATACTATTCTTTTGATTTTTTTCAACTATTTAAAAATGTAGGCGTTCCCATTATGGCTCAGTGGTAATGAACCTGATTATCTCTGAGGACAAGGGTTCCATCCCTGGTCCCCATCAGTGGGTTAAGGATCCTGCATTGCCGTGAGCTGTGGTATAGGTCACAGATGTGGCTCGGATCCCGAGTTGCTCTGGCTGTGGCACAGGCTGGCAGCTACAGCTCCGATTCGACCCCCACCTTGGGAACGTCCATGTGCCATAGCCCTAAAAAGACCAAAAAAAAAAAAAGAGTAAAAACCATTTTAGCTCATGGGTTTTACAAAAAAAAAGGGCAGTGGGCCATATTTGGCTGCAGGCCATAGATTGCAGAACCCGGTTCTAGATGGATAAACAGGTACTTTAGGGAGCAGAGCTGCTGCTCACCTGTCAAAATAGAGACAGCCAGGGTCAGAAGTGGGAGTCCCTGACTCCAGAGTGACAGATGTAGTCAGGGAGCCGAGGAGTCATTGTTTTTCTCATTCTCAATCCAATTCCATGCAGTTCCATCCTGCCTTCTCTTTTCCTTCTCACAGGACAAGCTTTGGAGGGCTCATCGGGTTCAAGCTTCCAAAGTTTCTGAGCCTTTGGCTCAAAAGAGGAAGGAGAAAACCACCGAAGATACATCTTTGCATTTTGTACTTCTCACTTAATAGACCCAAATCTACTGCCTGACCCACAGACGCCACCAAAACCCAGTTCATAGCACCTGGGGTCCAGAGCTGGAGGGCACGGCGGCATAGAAAGAAAATCACTCTTTACTGGGCTCTAGCTTCATACAAAACTGGTTCTCGAATGTCCACCCACCCACCCACCGGGCCCACAGGCAGGGCTGCAGGAGAAGACGGTGAGACCCAGCTCATCGGAGCAGGAGGCTAACGGGGGTGAGGGGGCGCAAGGCCTGCACCCAGCCCCCACGGCACTGGGGTAGATTTCAAAAGTATTTTTTTTTAAGTTTTTAATGCCATAGCGTTATACGGGAATTTGATTCATCAGCTAAAGTAATGTCTCTGGACTTTACTTCGGGAATTTCTGTATCCTTAAGGATTCTGTGTTGTGGTGATCAAAGCAAACAGAATATATTTTATAAAACACCCAACTTCAGGAATTCCCACTGTGGCACGGTGGGTTAAGAATCTGACTGCAGCAGCTCAGATTGCTGCAGAGGTGTGGGTTCAATCCGTGGCCCGGGGCAGGGCGTTAAGATCCTGTAGTATGGGTCGCAGCTGTGGTTCAGATTCAGCCCCTGGTCCTGGAACTTCTGTGCCACAAGTGGGGCCATAAAAACAAATAATCAAACTTCAGTGACGGTTAATTCTCAGGTCACTACGTCTTAATAAAGAGCATTTTACCCTAATCAGCCCTGCTTACGCCATGTACAGAGGAAAGTGTTCAAGTATTGGATTTGAAAATGGTGCTTGTGTTGAACGGAACTAGTGATATATTTCAACAGCGTATGATGAAAAGCTGAACTATACGTTAACATAACTATGGAGAAAATAAACTCGTGTATGATTAAAATGCTAGGAATTTTTATATGGCCTTGTGTGAAGGGAGTTTGAATGTTAATAAAGACATCTTCTACTTTAAAGAACCCCCAGCTCCATGCTCCAAAGAGGCCAGGGAGCACCCACTTCCTCCAGTGTTTTCACAAGGCTACCCTCCTGTCTTTGTGTCACATGGTCCCAGCTCAGCCTCCCCACCAGCCAGGAAGCTCGGGAAGACAGAAGAGTGTCAGGGAGGTCGGGTCCAGGAGCAGCAGGGCCACGCGGCCAGCCGGGACCAGAGGGGACCCTTCAGAACAGTTCAGTTTGGCTGCGACCACGGGCCGGCGGCCTGCACTCACTCGGGCTCCTTGTAGTCTGTTCCCATGCAACCTTGGCCTTCTCCCTGCGGGCAAATCAGGCCATTTCCGGCAATGATTACCATCAGCCTTTCCAATCAGCCACGTTAGCCTGAGAGCTGCCCCAGAGCCCTGCCAGGGCCCCAAACACTCTGTTCTTCCGTTTTATGAATGAGCAAACCCGGGAGGCAGGCTTTCTACAAACATCGGCATACATCACAGACAGGCAATGCCACCCCAGCACAAGGAGAACCCTCCCAGGCTGCAGAGGAGGCTTCTTCCCGGAGAGGGAGGCCCGGGACCCACTGCCTCCATTTCTTCTGGGCCCCTGGGCGCTGCCTGCTGAGCTGTTCCCTGGCTCCTTAGAGAAAGCCTTTGCTCAAGACAATGACTCTGCCCCAAAGGAGCAGCGGCTCAGCTTTCCAGGGGCCCTGTGGGAAGTGGCCCAGGTGAGGCCCAAACAAACCTGCTGAGGCTCAGGGCATTCTTCTAAGCTGTCCTCCTGGGGGCTCCAGCGCTCCCAGGCCCACGACCGAGCCCTGCCTAGCACGGCTCACGCAGGGGAACGCCGGCCCTGGTCGGCCACTGGAAAGGTGTCTGTGCCCCTGGCATTTTGTGCAAAGACTCCATGTCCACTTAACCGACAAGTAATCATTAATATTACCCCGGCCCACGTACCCAACTGTTAAACTGACACTAATGAAATGAGCGGCGGGCACCATGACCAATAGTCAAACCACGTCTGAACGGTTAACCCAAATGGCCCAGGCTCGCATTTAACCAGAACGGAGGGTACTCGCTGTCAGAATGCACCGACATTTCCTCCACCCCGGCTTCATGCTTTCTGACTACCTCTCCACCCCAACTGGATCAGACCAGACCACAGTGCATGGTCCCGGCCTTAATTACTGGGATCGTAGCTTTGCCTTCTTATAGAAAAAGGATTCCCAAGGGAGGGCAAAGTTCCTGGAAAAGGGAGTGTTGAAAATAACGAGGTACGTGTGACTGCGGAATCAGCTGCGACGAGCAGGCCGTGGAGCCGGCTCACTGGAGGAGTTTGAGTCTCCGCGATGATTAAAAATAAATCTAGGGGAGTTCCCGTCGTGCTCCGTGGTAACGAACCCAACTAGTAACCACGAGGATGTGGGTTCCATCCCTGGCCTTGCTCAGTGGGTTAAGGATCTGGCGTTGCCATGAGCTCTGGTGCAGGTTGCAGACGCGGCTCAGATCCCGCACTGCTGTGGCTGGGGTGTAGGCTGACAGCTACGGCTCCGATGGGACCCCCAGCCTGGGAACCTCCATATGCCTCAAGTGCTGCCCTTAAAAAGAAAAAAAAAAAAGAAAGGAAAGGAAAAAAGTAAATAAACCAACCTAGGGGGTGGGTGCCCAGTTTGGGGAGGGCCCGCTGTTGCATCTCCCTCTTAGCTCCTGGAGTCTGGCCTCTGGAGGCAGGAGAAAGTCAGGATCCAGAACCGAGTTGGGGAAACCCTGCCAAGGACAGCAGTCCGCTTCTGCTCTTGCTTCCCCCCTCCCCGCTAAGCATGCTGGGATTGGGGGGCTCTTTCTTAACCTAGAGGCAGGTAACACATCCATCCCACAGAACTTTAAACGCACGGCAGCCAGCCCGCCTTGCTCCCGGCCCCACCCTTGGCCTCAGGGACACAGTCCATTTTGCACACCCAAGAGAGCCGTCACTCAGCCTCCATCATCTCCCATGAATCAGACTCAGTGTGGGTGGGCAGCAGCCGGGAGAAACACAGCTACCGCAGCCCTGGTTCTCAGGCAGCCCTCAGCAGGGCACACAGAAGCCGGAACAGGAGACCAGCTGTCCAGGGAACCCTGGAGCTCTTCCACGACAGACGGCGTGGGTGCTGGGGGTCAGGCAGCTGACGGGGCATTTCCCTCCAAGGGCTTAGAAGCCAACGCTCCCATAGCCAACACTGAAGGCTAAGGGGGGAGCGGGCCCTGGGTGGCCAGACGGCATCTATTTCCTGTAACCACCTGAGGAAGACCAGGGCCAATGCAAAGAGAACCATCCAGCCAAAGAATGCATCAAGGCAGCCGGGAAAAAAAGGTGGAGCTCACCCTCCCGTCTTGGCAGATACACCTGCATCCACCGCGCCATGGGACGCAGAGGACCTGCCTGGAGCGGCTCATTTGGAACAAGGGATCAAGAGTCTCACTGCTTGATTTGTTTGTTTGTTTCGTCTTTTGACAGTCAAACCTGCAGCATATGGAAGTTCCCAGGCTAAGGGTCCAGTCTGAGCTACAGCGGAGGCCTACGCCACAGCCACGGCAATGCGGGATCCGAACCAGATCTGTGACCTACACCACAGCTCACAGCAACAATGGATCCTGAACCCACTGAGCGAGGCCAGGAATCAAACCCACATTCTCATGGATACTAATGCAGTTCTTAACCTGCTGAGCCACAACAGAAACTCCTGATTGCTTGTTTGTTTTAATTCACTACTTGGTCTCACTGCTTGATTTCTTTTTCTTTTAATTCACAACTTGGTTTCGATGCCTCGATTTGTCACATATTAGCTGTGTGGCCTTGGGTAAGTTACCGACCCTCTCTGAGCTCTACTTACTACATGCATAGGTGGGCACGACACTCACATAAAAGGATCAAGTGGGATACGACATACAATGCCCTCTGCCCGATGCCCGGTGCGCATTTTCTCTTTCCTTATTCTTCCCACCGGGCAGTCTGACCTTCGCCTCTGGAAGGGAGGTGCCGTATTCCTAGGCTCCCAGCCTTTCATTACTCATAGGTCCCCAGTCCTCTAGTTTCTTCTGTTCCCTTAGGCTCTCCCTGGGAAGAGGCAGGAGCTGCCGGCTGCCAGGTGACACGGGGCAAGCTGACAATCTCCCCGCAGAGCCAGCTTTCAGCAAGCCCCTTTCCACCCCGACGGCCCAGAGGAGCGGTCCCCAGGCCGCGCCCGCAGGGTGTCACGTTCAGGGTTCATTTCTCCCCCTTCCTCCGGCCTCGCCTCGCCTCGCCTCGCCGGCCCCTTCCGCCGCTTTCAGACAACCCCGCTGCCTCCGTCAGGCCCTGACTCGTCCGGCTGGCTTGCCTTGGTTCCGAGGCTTATCCAAACATCTTCATCGCCTTTCATAAATTCAATCCCTCCTTATCAGCCGCCCCATCGGGAGGAAGGGCAGGAGGGGCTTGTGACTGAAGTGTGGGGAAGAGACGCTCTCATTAGCCTCCTTGCTGTGCGGGGTCACCCGCAGTTCAATCACCCTGACTTCACATGTTCGCAATCACGTAGCGGGAGCCCGGGCACGGCCCACGTCCTCGGCTCCCTGCGCGCAGGGCTGGGCTCCTGCCCCCCGTTTCTCCTCTGGGCAGGAAGGTCTGCGAGTCGTAAAGGGAGATGGGCTGGCTTGATCCCCTTCGAGCCCCAGTTCTCTGAAAACAGCTCCGTCACCATTTCCCAATTCGTAGCACCCTCTCTGATTGGGCAGCTCTCTATAAATAGTGTATAAACCGCTCTCACAGAACCCTAAGCTGCCCCTCTGGAGCCAGCTCTGCCTGCGGCGAGCCTCAAAACACCTATTACTGGAATGCAAAAGGCTCTGGCCAGTCTTCCGCTACGATCTCCACCATATTATCTCCACTGATTATAATAACTAAATAGTAAGTAAGGCAGAAGAGCAGTGGACCTGGGGGAGCTCATGGAGACAGGTTTCTGCCACCCTTTCACCAGGCAGCTTTAGAAAAGTTTCCTTGCTTTTTTTTTTTTTTAATGTAAAAAAAAAAAGGTGAGGCATTCACATGTGGCTCAGCGGTAACGAACGCGACAAATATCCATGAGGTTGCGGGTTCGATCCCTGGCCTCGCTCAGGGGTTAAGGAAGGATCCGGCGTTGCCGTGAGCTGGGGTGTAGGTCGCAGATGTGGCTCGGATCCCACGTTGCTGTGGCTGTGGCGTAAATCGGCAGGTACAGCTCCGACTGCCTGGCCTGGGAACCTCCATATGACACAGGCCCGGCCCTAAAAAGACAAAAATAAAATAAAATAAATTTTAAAAGTGAGGTTGATAATTCCTTTCCTCCTTACCTCCCATTGCTAGGAGCCCTGAGTCAGAGCACATGCAAATATGCCTCCTAATGTGCCAAATTCTAAACAAATGACACATGTTCCTAACTATCCAGCCCACTGGACGTGTGGTAACCTATTGCCACAAACAGGCTCAGAGGCTGCTTCTTATTTTAACTCAGCTCTGTCATTCCTGAAGCCCAATTTCCTCGATGAAGACCTTGACTTGAATCAAGCATCTCTCTGATCGGATTTAAAAGCTGGGGCTAATTTTTCACGGTGTAACAATACCAATACTGCACAAAGGCCACTCCCACGCACCTCTGGTCACCTACTGTTCCAGCGCATTCCATCCCTGGAGGGTTGCCCAGGATACCTAACACAACGGTTTCCAGATTCCCCTGCCTCAAATCCCCACGATCAGCAAAGAGTCAAACTGGTTCAATAGTCAACCTTTTGAGCATCTTCCTGGGTGCCCTGTCCTAGTTCCTAGAAAAGATCCTTGACTTTTTCGTGGTTGCCCAGAAGCATCACAGATCACGAGAGCATGGAACTTGTCACCTCAACTGGAACACTCTTGAAGATGGACAGCGTCATGAGTAACTAACCAGTGCAAACTGGGGACTGTCTTTAGTGAGTGGAGAGGCATGATAACAGAGAGATCTTGGACAGGGGAGGGGAGAAAAAGCAGGAGAATTTGCGAAGGGATGGAATGAATGAATTCTTTGGTCCCCGTGCTGTCTGGGAGAAATGGAAACCCTCACTCTCTAACTTGGTTCATTCAGGTTCCACCGGGGTGTAAGTCCCCTCAAGGCTCAAGGAAGCCTGGCGATTAACAAGCAGTAAGTGTTGGCGGGCCTGAGCTCTCTCGAGGGAGGAGACGGATCTCAGGGAGGGACATACAAGCCTAGAGTCCCCAAGAGGTCCCAGCCCGAGCATTTATGATTATGATTATAACTGGCATGTGTGCGGTAACCAGGCCTTCCGAGCACATTCTCATGCATTTTCTCTTTTGATCTGAAGCAGATAATACAGACGGGAGCATGCGTCTGAAAGGCCACCCTGGTGAACAGCACACTGGCTGAGCAAGAACAAAGAGCGTAAATGCAGAAGGATGTTTGCACTCTGCTTCCCGCTTGCCTGAAAACAGGAAGCTTCGGAGGCCTACCCTGGCGAGGTCTCCACCTCTTCCTTACCCCAAAGCTACATGGCCTTAGACGCTTTTTTAGTACTTTTTTTTAATGCGGCAAATCTTTTCCAAGTCACTCCCCCACCCCCGTCTCACTTTGTTGCCACGGGAAGCAGCCGCGCTCTGTTCGGAGGGTCTGGCGGGGAGTGGGACGTGAGGACAGTCCACGACTGTCCCCTTTTCCTTCCGCGTAACCTGACCAACAGCCTCTGTACATCTCACCTTCCACACATCCCTTCAAGGAGAAGTTGTCACCAGTTGGGAGCATCAGCAGGTGGCCCAATCGAAACACCTGGGCTGACTCCCAAGGCCAATGACTTGGATGAGGTCGGAGGTGGCAGAGGCCGCGGAGGTGTGCTTCCCTGCCGAGGACAAGGATTGCCAAATGGTGAAACTGCCTTGTCATGAGGATGGAATTCGCTGACACCAGAAAGGAGAGGAAGAGAGCCCTTTGGCTGACAGAGGAGGGCCAGGCTCCAGCCAGCGAGGAAGCTCTGCGGCTGGATGTGGCAGAGTGTAGGAACGAGAATGGGAGGGATGCTTAGAAGCAGAAATTAGCATGTGGTCCAGACCAGCCTCGTGGCTGCAGCTTCAGCAGCCTCTGGGTCTTCTAGTCTCCTGTCCTTAAACTTAAAGTCTCTGAATCAGAGTTCTCCAGAGAAATAGAAACAATAAGAGATTAGATAGACAGAAGATAAATATATATAGAGAGAGAGAGAGCAAGAGATTAAGATATTTCTTTTAAGGAATTGCCTCATGCACTTGCGGTAGGGGCTCACAAGTCCACAATCCACAATGCAGACAAACAGGCTGGAAACTGGCAGGTGTTAATATTACCGACGTGACACAGAATTTCTTCTCTAAGAAACCTCAGTTTTTGCTCTGAAGGCCCTTCACTGATTAGGTTAGGGCCCAACCCCCACTGTCAAGGGTTATCTTCTTGATTTAAGGTCAGTTGATGGACAGGGTTAACCATATCCATGAAATACCTTCCCAGTAACATCCAGATTAGGGTTGGATTCAACACCAGGTACCAGAGCCTGGCCAAGGCGACCCAGAAAACTCACCATCGCCAGCTCACTTGTGAGAAGCTCCAAAGCCCTTTGTCAGGCTTTGCTATTTTTTCCCCATACAAGAACACAAAGGTCTACCTTCAAGTTAAGAGCTTGTTGGTGGCAAGGGGTGGGTACTATATTCACTTCTAAGTCACCAGCCCACTTCATAGGCTGCTTGTGTCAGTAGCTGCCCAGGAATGCCTCTTGAGTAAGATGGACTGGGATTGAGGAAATCAACTCAGCATCATGGAAAGGTCATGAACCTAAGCATCAGAAGACCTGGGTTCAAGTTCTAGCTTTGCTCATAGTTGGTGGTGTCCTGCAGGCAGGTCATCTTTCCCCTCTGGGCCTCAGTAAGATGTAAGATGTGGAAGCAACTTAAATGTCCACTGACAGATGAATAGATTAAGAAGATGTGGTACAGATATACATTGGAATACCACTCAGCCGTAAAAAGTGAAATAATGCCATTTGCAACAACATGGATGCCATTTGCAACACATAAATGAACTCAGGAAAAGAAAGACCAATACCATATGATATCGCTTCTATGTGGAATCTAAAATATGGCACAAATGAACCTATTTACAAAACAGAAACAGACTTACAGACACAGAGAACAGACTTGTGGTTGCCGGGGGGAGGCGGGTAGGGAGTGGAATGGACTGGGAGTTTGGGACTAGCAGATGCAAACCATTACATTTAGAAGAGATAAGCAATGAGTTCCCACTGTACAGCACAGGGAACTATACCCAGTCTCCTGGGATAGACCATGATGGAAGATAAAATAACAAAGAGAATATACACACACACACACACACACACACACACACACACACATATATGGCTGGGTCACTTTGCTGTATAGCAGAAATCGGCACATTGTAAATCAACTATACTTTAAAAAAAGATGCACAGAAGTTGAACAAAATGTTCTTCAACCCTCATCAATAATTGTCCCCCAGTTATTGAGGACACGTGCCTTAGTGTCAACAGGGAGGGACAGTTGTACTCCAAGAACACGGCAGGGACATCAGAGCAAATTCAGAACATAGAGAGATGACAGGTAGACAGCCAGACAGAGATAATCTGTAATTAAATATATCAAGTCAAATAGGAAATTATATAAGTAGATATAAAACTATATCACTTATATATAAAATTATATAAATAGATATGCGTTGGATCTTTTGTTTCTTAATCTTGGTTCTCTTTGGCGACGCTTGAAAATCCCTGGTCAAATCATATGCTTCGAATTTAGATGTAACTGCAAAGAGCAGCCAAAGAACTAAAGACTCCCTTTACATGTCTCTGTATCTGAAGGTAATAAGATCAAAGACAGCCACCCTGGAGAAAAACAATCACTGCAGAAAAGGGAACAGAAAATTTGCAGAAGAAACCCAAATGGCAAAAAGCAGTCAGAGATGCTCAACCTCGTGGTAGTCACAGAAATCAACACTTAAAAAAGTATCTTTGGAGAGTTCCCACTGTGGCTCAGTAGGTTAAGAAGCCAACTACAGTGGCTTGGGTTGCTGTGGAGGCATGATTTTGATGGTCAGTGGGTTAAGGGATCCGGCATGGCCACAGCTGTGGCTCAGATTCAGTCCTTGGCCTGGGAACTCCCAAATGCTGCAGGTGCAGCCATTAAAAAAAAAAAAAAAGGTATTTATTTTTCCATCTGATGAGCAAAGTTTAATAGGATTGAGACTACACACAGTTGGGGAGAATCGAAGGAGAAGGTACTTTCACAAACTATCTGATGCAGCCTTCATGGTGGTCAACTGGGCAGATCTACCAAGTTTAAATTATATTATCTCACCTAATTCAATGTTGAAGTATCCATCCCAAGGAAATACCCACTGTAGGATGCATGTGTGTGTGTGAGAAAGAGTAGGTATGAGAATGCTGATGGCAATGTTTTGTTTAACAGTGAAAAACTACAAAAACCCCTATACATCCACAAAAGAGTTAAATGACTTATTTATACACAAGGTGTGGAATATGATACAGCAATCAATAAAGAATGAAACAGCCATAGGAGTTCCCACCGTGGCTTAGCAGTTAACGAACCTGACTAGCATCCATGAGGACGCAGGTTTGATCCCTGGCCTCGCTCAGTGGGTTAAGGATCTGGCGTTGCCATGAGCTGTGGTGTAGGTCACAGAGGCGGCTCAGATCTGGCGTTGCTGTGGCTGTGGCTTAGGCCAGTGGCTACAGTTCTGATTGGACCCCTAGCCTGGGAACCTCCATATGCCGAGGGTATGACCCTCAAAAAAAAAAATGGCAAAACAAATAAACAAACAAAAAGAATGCAGAATGAAGCAGCCATAAGTATTGATGGGAAGAGTTGGCAGAACAATGCATACACTACAAGCCAAGTTTGTTTTATAAGATCTATATTTGCGTGTGTGTATATACGTATGTATGTATGTATCTATCGATGTATACAAAAATATCTGGAAAGGCTAGAAGAAAATGCACCAGGAAAGAGGAAGAAGAGTGAGGTTACTGGTAGCACAAGCAGAGAACTGTCCAGCCTCTTCACACCTGTAGTGTTTTATTTGTTTACAATCGCAATGCAGTCAACTATCACCTGTATATATAATAACCACAGAAACAACAACGATAATAAAAGGCAGACAGAAGTGCAGAGCTTTTTACTGGCGCCTGTGGTTCTCTCAAGGCTACCGTCCCCTCTCCTCGATTCTCCAAAGCTGAGCTTTGGAAAGCGAAAGCAAAGAGCTCTGTAAGGGCCGCCGCTGCAATATTTAAATTCTTCCCTTCAACTTTCAGTTTTTGTGTCAGTCAGGGTCTTGGCAGGAAAGCATGACACACTCGAATTAGGTCATCTGAGGCAAGTTAGCAAAGGGATTGTTTTACACGCGTGGGCAGGTGCAAGGAAGCCAAGAGGGAGAGTACCGTCCACAGGCGCTCGGCCGCTGCCCTTGAAAGAACAGCCACAAGCGAACACACGGGGGGCAGGTGTTGCTGCGAATACCCCAGCTCCACTCTCCTTTCTCTCTCTCTCTCTCCCATCTCCCCCTCAAACTCACTTTGTCCAGAGCTCCCTGGAAGTCAGAGGGGGTGCAGAGAGATTTTTGATGCGGCTCTTCCAGCTTACTTTCCTGGGGCACAGAGCAGGTGAGGCAGCCTGGAAGGGGGCAAAGAGGAGAAGCCCACATCCACGGCTGTCCATTGTAACGAGGGCAGACATGCGCGATCACAATTAGGTTTTTAGCCCAAGCATCACACATCCGTTTGGATATGCAAGTATCAAACATTCTGCCCTTCACTTTGCTCTCTGCCACTAACTGGTTCTGTGCCTCTGGGCATCGTCCTACCCCAGGCCCTATCCCCTCATTTCTCTCTCTTTTTTTTTTTTTTTCCTTTTTAGGGCCGCACCTGCCTATGGAAGTTCCTAGACTGGAGGTTGAATCGGACGGAGCTGCAGCTGATGGCCTCCACCACAGCCACAGCCATAGCCACAGCCACGCGGGATTCGCGCTGCATCCAAGACCTAGGCCACAGCTTGTGGCAACACCCAGATCCTTAACCCAGTGAGCAAGGCCAGGGATTGGACCTGCCTCCTCATGGATACTATTCAGGTTCTTAACCAGCTGAGCCACAACGGGAACTCCCTCATTTCTTGATTTGTAAGAGGATGTTGAGTGGCCCTAATTATTTCCGAGGTGCCTTCCAGCTCCAACTTCCATCACTAGAAGGCTAGACCTCTGCCTGAGCCTTGAGCCCTTCCGGTGGCTGGTAACCGTTGGTGACAGCTCTCAGCTCATTGGCAGTAAGAAAACAGCCAACACTGGAGGACTGGGGCGGGCCCTGAGTCTGCGGGGATGTTCCTACAGCGGCCGCCTCTTTCACTCGACACGGAAAGGTAAAACAGCTTTGCAAGAACGAACCAACCCTTCACACTTGCCCAGCCTGTGCTCCCTGCTGGAGCGGCCCGAGGACGGACAGTGAGCCGAACCCGCACTGGTGAACCCACAGGCAGCATTACTGACGCGTCACTTCCAGACGAGAGGCAAGGAACTGGGTAAAGGCAAAAACAGGTGACAGAGACTTTCACCCAGTCCGGTGCCCCCCTCCCCTCTGTGCCCTGCTCAGCCCCAACTCTCTGAGCCAGAATAAAGGCAGTTCGATTCCCAAGGCATTGCCAAGCACCCTCATTTCTGAACCAAAGACTCACCTCTGAGGAATGTAATGAGCAATACACGTTTATCCGCCCTCCCTTCCGCCCCCGCCCGGGTGCCATCGCCACAGGAGGGTGGTCTTGTACGCAAGCGACCCTGTTGCGGTTTTTGGCCCGGCCCTTCCAAAGCCTTAGGTTCTGAGCCCTCCTCTCGCACAAAGACAGCCATTCCTTTGAAATCCCAGCAACTCCTTTGCTTCCAGAACATAAGGGCTCTTGGCCGTGATCTTGAACCAAGAGGGCACACAAGCCTAGGCATCATCTAAGTTCAGAACGCTGCAGGTCCCAGCTTTAAGCCCAGGAGAAGCTGTAGGTGTGATCACAAACACTTCTTCCGTGGCTTAAAAAAAAAAAAAAAATCACTCCCTATCATCTTACCTGCAGGCTTTTGCTTTCAGTACACGGCGAGTTCACTTAAAGGCAAGAATTTTATCACCGTGCATTTCCTTCTAAAGTGGTATACCTGCACTTCTATCGGCTTAGGCACCCATGACCATGAGACGTGGAACGGAGCCAATCGGCTGAAGAAATTGATACTTGAAAAGGAAACACATCTTACCAATGAGAGACTCTCAGGTATGAAATAAGTCCCCAACAATGCAGAGCATTTCTGGAGACTGAATCACACCACGTTAGGGTCTGTGCCAAGATGAGACATGCAGTTACCCATCTTCCCAGCTATTAGAGCTAAGAGAGGAAGGGCAAAAAAGGTCTGAGTAATTCTTCCTCTGCATTAACTTGATTTTTGTTGAGAAGGGATATTTCCTTTTTTTTTTGTCTTTTTGCCTTATCTAGGGCCGCACCTGCGGCATATGGAGCTTCCCAGGCTAGGGGTCTAACAGGTGCTATAGCCGCCGGCCTTCGCCACAGCCACAGCAACGCGGGATCCAAGCCGCGTCTGTAGCCTACACCACAGCTCACGGCAACGCCGGATCCTTAACCCACTGAGCAAGGCCAGGGATCGAACCCGCAACCTCATGGTTCCTAGTCGGATTCGTTAACCACTGAGCCACGACGGGAACTCCGAGAGGGGATCTTTCAATGTTCTCTGTATTCTCAGCATTAAATACTCAGGACCTTAGAGATGAGAGCTGCCCGTCCTAGAAGAAAGAGAGAGGAAGAGTTCCCGCTGTGGTGCGGTGGGTGAAGAATCCCACTGCCGCGGCTGGGGTCACTGTGCAGGCCCAGGTTTGAGCCCAGCCAGCGCAGTGGCTTCAGGGATCCCGTGTTGCCGCAGCTGGAAGCGCAGGTCGGCAGCTGCAGCTCGGATTCAGTCCTTGACCTGGGAACTTCCATATGCTGTGGGTGGGGTCATAAAAAAAAAGAGAGAGAAAGGAACAAACAATAATTGATCGCAACTAGACAAGCCAGACACTGTTCTACGGGCTTTATAAACATCATTGTATTTTATCTTCACAATGATCACACCCCTTAAAAAATGTGGAAATGGAGAAAAAAAGGGAAATGAAATACGTGTCCCAAGTTCACTGCTAATTTGCAGGGCTAATATTTAAACCCGGTCACTCTCACTTTGCTTCCTCAAGCTGTTCACATCAGCACACTGCCTAGATGTGGTTTCAGGGAAACTGAAGCTGGGTGTACTGGCTTTGGAGGTTCCCAGATGGCGTCACTCGGTATATTTCTGCTCAGGGGGCTGCACCACTCTCCCCGGCCCTGGGTCTGTTTCCCCACCCTCCTGACTCAATGCAAGGGCATCTGCCGTCGTAAAGGATGGACTTGCTAAGGAAAAGGACTGGGGAGATGCCTTCCGCCCCCATCAGTACCTGATGGCCTTGTTGCCACCACTGAGGGCGGGAGACGGTACCAACTACCTTCAGATGGGGCAGGAGAGGAACCAGGTCTAAGCAGCACAAGCTCCCCAAAGCAAGTCGGGAGTGGAGGGGTAACGTTTTTCAAATATTCACCAACAGTCCCCTTCCTGCCAGCCTCTTATAATATGTCCCTGCAGCCACTGGCCTTCCTGCCATCCGGTTCTTAGCAAGGTTCTCCTCAACCTACCACATCAGAGAAAAGCAGTCCAGCAGAAACTAAAGAAATAAGAAATTCTTGTTTTTGAGTTTCAAAGCGGACTTTGGAAATGTACAACAAATACAACCAATATGGGAGAATACATGACGAGAGAGGGCAAAGCAACTCGTAGACAGAAACTCAGACAGAGTTCCCGTTGTGGCTCAGTGGGTTCAGAACCCGACATAGTGTCCGTGAGGATATGGGTTCCATCCCTGGCCTTGCTCCGTGGGTTAAGGATCCGACGTTGCTGAAAGCTGCGGTCTAGGTCACAGATGGGGTTCGGATCCCGTGTTTCTGTGGCTGTGGCATAGGCCGGCAGCTGCAGCTCCGATTCGACACCTAGCCTGGGAACCTCCACAGGCCATAGGTTCGGCCCTAAAAAAGCAAAAAAAAAAAAAAAAACCTAGAGAGATTCCCCGTGTTGGAGGAGCAGAGGAGGCTGCCACCAGAGAACAAGTCGATATTCTGAGAGACAGGTAATGAGGGCTGCCAGGAGCCTCGGAGCAATACCTGGAAGTGTGTGGCTCTGGAGGGTCTCTGGTTGGGGACAGAAGACAAGCTGGCAGTGCCCAGTGAGGACCAGTGGCTGATGACCCCTCGGTCTAGAGTCGGAGGTCTCAGGGGAGCCCGGTGTGGACAGATGATGCAGAAGGACCATCTTTCCAGCCCCCGACGCCTCTGCCTTCGGTTAGCCTTCCCCACACCCTGAAATCGGATGCAACGCCAGTGAAAGGGTATCGGGGGGACGGGCGGGTCTTGAAAGGCCCTGGGAGAATGGGGTTCTAAGAAAATCAAGCTGCAGTGCTTGTGCTTCCAGGTTTGTAAACAGAGGTTCGCACCTGCTCTCGGAGCCGAGTTTCTCTCCAGGACCGAACCCCGCTCTCCTCTCCTCTCAGCGCTCAGAATTCACGCCCTCCCCTCCTTACCCCAGCGGGCATCTCCGCCACCCAGGAAGATCCCCGGCATCCCTGAGCGCTAAATACCCAGGGGGGGCTGCATCCTGGGGCCCGTTCCCTGGGAATCTTGGGCTTCGATGTGGCCCGTGAAAGGCTGGCAGCTCTGGTGACAAGCCCATCCCAGCCCCGATTTATGGGCAGAGGAAAATGCCGGGGCGGGAGAAAGGCTAAACCAGGAAGGGACACTCCCTGCCACCCACCTGGTCTCTGGGAACACCATATCTGAGGTTTGTTTGGCCACCCAAGGTGCTCGGCTCTGCCAAGCTGATAACTGTTCCGGTCTGACGGGCACCCACGGCCCCCGGAAGGTGCTCTGGCCCAGCCGGAAGTTCTGTTTTCCTTTTCCTCTGAGCTCCCCGGGGCTGCTGTTTCCCCCTTGTCACCCTGCCTCGCCCTGACTTACAGAGCCGGCTCAAGAAGTTGCCCGGCCAGCCTGCAAGAGGCAAGTGACAAGACACCCCAGCATGGCGATTTTTCCAGCTTTGAAAACCTCAGAAGCATTGCTGGGTGAAAAATATTTTGAGCTATTTTGGAGCAGAGGTGTTTAGCCTTCTCTTCTCTAAAACATGCGTTTGTCTCTCCATGATATTGCTGAACATCTTTTTTTTGTTTGTTTCTTTTTCTTTTTACAGCCGCACCTGCGGCATATGGAGGTTCCCAGGCTAGGGGTCGAATCGGAGCTGCAGCCGCCGGCCTATGCCACAGCCACAGCAATGCCAGATCCGAGCCACATCTGCGACCTGCACCCCAGCTCACAGCAAAGCCAGATCCTTAAACTGCTGGCCGAGGCCAGGGAACAAACCCACATCCTCATGGATCCTAGTTGGGTTCTTAAGCTGGTGAGCCATAGTGGGGACTCCTGTTCGAGCAGCTTGTGACTCTCTATTCTAGAAACAACGGGGATCAGCCGTAAGGAAGCTCTATGGTCTCCCTGCTCCCGGAGAGCACGCGTGCCAACTGAGGAAGGCAGAAAGGGAGGTGAGTTGCCCAGACCCCCCTTCCCCCCTTTAAGGAAAGACTCACTGCCTGATGAGAGGACAGCCCAGCCACTAGCGTGCCCAAGGTCCCCTCAGCTTTCCAGCTGTGGCTACGCTCTTTTTGGGGCGGGCCCTGGTCAATGGCTGAGCAGGGTGACGGACGCAAGACCAAACCACTTCCAACCACAGGTGTTTCCCCAGGGGGCGGTATCTCTCTGAGCCTCTCGTGGGCTGCGGGGACTTTTCAGGTCTTCACACGCTGGTGGCCCCTCCTCCTGTCCAAGCCTGCTTCCGCCCCTTCCTTTTCTAAGAGTCACTCCCCAGTCACCCCCAACCCCATCTCAGCATCTGCTTCCGTGGTTGGCGGACACACAAACCAAGGTGATCGCAAGTAATGACATGTGCTATGGAGGGAGCACAGGGACAGAGGTGGGCTTGGCAGGAGAGGGCAAGGCCAGCGTGAGGTCAAGTGCACCCAGCTTCTCTGACACCGGAGCTGAGACATGAAGGGGGAGGGGGAGGGAGAGTCAGGCAGAGTCGGGGCATCAGACAAGGGGGCCAGGCGGTGTGGGGAGGAGGAGGTGTGTTAGAGGCAGAGGAAGGGGAGAGTGTGGCTGGAGCACAGCAGTGACAAGAGGAGTGCGGTTGCGAGGGGAGCACAGCAGTGATGGGGGAGCACGGCTGTGATGGGGGGAGCACAGCAGTGATGGGGGAGCACGGCTGTGATGGGGGAGCATGGCTGTGATGGGGGAGCACGGCTGTGATGAGGGGATCACGGCTGTGATGGGGGAGCACGGCTGTGAGCGGGGGAGCACTGCAGTGATGGGGGAGCATGGCTGTGATGAGGGGAGCACGGCTGTGAGTGGGGGAGCACTGCTGTGAGTTGGGGAGCACGGCTGTGAGTGACAGGGAGGTACAGGACCTGAACCAGTGGGGCCAACAGCGCCTTGTGCATCACACCAGAGTCCAGTTTCCCTCGTCAGTGGAGTCAGAGCACTCCTCCATGTGCCAGGACCCCCGGCAAACCCAGACATGATGAAACAATAAAACCCAGCAATACACTGTGACTGGAACACAACCGGGGACATACTGCAAAAGTCGCCTCCCCGATCCGGGCTGCGAGGGGAGCACGGGGCGGGGGCGGGTAGTTCCGGCCACTGGGAAAACCACGGCGGAAGGCAAAAAGTGACACCGCGTTGGTGTGGGGGTGCCCACACGAATTTGTTCTAAAAAGCGAATCACTCACCACCCTCACGATGTTATTCACAGCAAGTCACTGGCTCCCCTCCTCCAAAGCGACAGTGACACACGCGCATGTCACTCCTTCGTGGAGCAGAGCCCCTGCCCTGGAGCCGGGTGGGAGTGGGGAGCAGGCGTTCCTGAACCCGAGGAACAGCCCCCATCCCCACCCGGACACCTGGGCCTTGGCAAGGGTTCCGGAGAACTTTTCCCTGGGTCAGTGGTTCTCAGCTCGAGGCACAGGTCCCCGGCAGTGTCTGGGCACATTTTTGGATTTTACAATCCGGGCACAGTGCTGTTGGCATCGAATGGGCAGAAGCCGGGGGTGCTGCTCAGCAGCCCACGTGCAGAGGACGCCACCCCCAAACGCTCCTGGTGCTGAGGGTAAGGACAGCTGCCGGGGCGGGGCCGGGGGGTCCTCCAGGCGCGCTTCCCAGACCAGCATCTTCCACTTTACCTGGGAACCTGAGGAATGCAAATCCCTGGGCCCCTGCCCCAGATTTTTTTTGCATTATCTGCCTCAGCTACTTAATGGCAAGGCCCGTGAGGGGATTCTCAGCGTTGATCTGGAAGCAGAGCGTGCCTTGTGAGCCCTTTCTCATAGAGATCCCGGCGTAAGGGGCCTTAGAAAACTGCGAGCAATTCTGCCTTCTGGGGGACATCTGACAACGTCCGGACACATTTTTTGGTTGTCACATGGTGAGGGGGTGCTCCTAGCAGCCAGCAGGTAGAGGCCAGGGGTATGCCGAATGCCTTCCATGCATAGGGCGGCCCCCAGCACGTAGAAGGATCCAGCCCCACATGTCAGTAATGCCAAGCGGAGTTCGAGAAACACTGTCCTAAATCAAGAGCTAAATCGGGAGTTCCAGTTGTGGCTCAGCAGGTTAAGAACCAGACTAGTATCCATGAGGATGCAGGTTCAAACCCCAGCCTCGCCCAGTGGGTTAAGGATCCGGCGTAGCCATGAGCTATGGCGTAGGCTGGCAGCTGCAGCTTCAATTCCACCCCTAGCCTGGGAACTTCCATATGCCGCAGGTGTGGCCCTAAAAACCCCAACAACAGCAAAAGCCAAATCATACATCCCTGAACCCAGGGATACTCTCAGGCAGGTGCTTCAGATGAGAGCTTGCAGCAGAGTCTGACGAACACCGAGGCCTTCCTCAGTGTAATCCTGAAATTGCAAGCATGGCCCTGACCTGCTTATTAAAGTACCAAGAGAGAGTTGCTTTGCAGACTCCCTTGACGGAGTCTCCTAAGGCTGGCTGGTAGGATTAGCTGGGGCTTCAGACCCGGCCAGAGTTGGGGTGGGGGGGAACGGGGCAGATGACCCCCCCCCAAGGGAAGTCCCTTCCAGGCGAGACCATTCCTATGATAATAACGTGAAATGTGGCGGAGTGCTGCATTTTAATTAATTTTGGTCCCTTTCAAGCCCACAGTTATTATTATAAAAACACCAATAATACCAAACATATGTTGAAAATACACAGCCGGCTGCAGCCCTGGAGACCTGGGGACGTGCTAAGTCATATGTCATCTGGGCTGGTGAGAAATCAGCGGGCCCCCCTCCCCTGTGCCCTCGGAGACCCCAACACCCTCCTCATTAGGCCTGCTCTCCCTCTCTATTCCCACTCAAGCCCCTTCCCACCCGGTCTCTCCCCTCCCTTCAAAGCTCAGCCCCCCTCCCCTTGTGCCACGGTGGATTCTGGAGGTGTTGGGCCTCCAGAAATCCCCGTTTAATTATTTTATTGGAAAAAGAGGAGGGGGGAGCGCCAAGAAAAGGCACATTCTCTCATTTTGGAAGAATGCTTCACTATCTGCCTCCGCAAGCGTGTGAAACACCTCTCCGGGCTGTAGGCAGTCCTGAATTATTACGTGAGACACCCAGGCGCCTGCGCTTTCCTCTTCCCGGCATCTCCCCTGACCCACCTCCCGCCTGCCCTGCTGGTTGAGGGGTGCAGGAGCACAGCCCCACTTTCAGGTGAAGCCTGGGAAAGGCCGAGAACCGTAGTACAGCACGGCGCTGTCGAAAGAGGCTGGGACCTGGCCCTGTGCCTGCACAACCTCCCCCCCACCGCCCCCTGCCAACCCCGAGAACTCTGAAATACTCCCCAAGAAGCGCAGCTGGGCTTGAAAGGACCCTGGAGTGTGTCTGGCTCCATCTCTGCTCTTACTAGGACCATCCCTCCTGCATCCTTGGACCCTCGTTCGTCACTTCTGGTTCCCAGGGGACCCCCTGGTTCCTTAAACAGCTCAAGTCCAAGTTGAGAGGTTAGAAAGTTCCTTCCCAGACAAAACAGAGAGACACCTGCAAGGGGGGTAGTGCTTTGTGACCAAGTGACTTTGCACCAGTAGCCCATTGCCACAGCCTCACTTAACAGCATCTCCTCGTGGGGGTGACAGAGGAGGGAGGTGAAACCTAATGAAGTGAAGTGGCGTTTCCAGGGGCACACGGCGGTGACGAGGCAAGGTCACAGGGAGGCCATGAGGCTCTTGCCCTCAGCAGGACACTGTCACCTCGTGTCTGCTTCCTAATCCGCTCCAGGAATGGACGACCTCCACCCACTTTTATCACTGCCCTTCCCAAATGCTCTCTCCAACCACCGGTCCCTGCAGCCCCTGGACCGCGTGGTCACTGTGTCCCTGAGAAGGCGTCTACGCTCAGGTTCAAAGCACCTGGCTTCAGGGTTACCAACCAGATGCTGCCTCTCATGCGCCACCACTGCCCTTGAACATCTGGCCCCTTCCTCTCACCCGGTCCCTCCAGCAGGACTACCCTCCTCCATCCAAGGCGCCGAGTGGCGGGCCAGGCTTTGACCCCATCATCTACAGAAAAACTAAAACCTCTTTCTCACTGGTAGAGAATTTGAAGACCTGAGTGGGGAGTTTCTTGAGGATGGCCCCTTAGAAATAAAAATAAAATAAAATAAATAAAAAGAACACCAACCGGCATCAGTGTATGTTGTGTGATTAACTCATTTTAACCCTCACAGCTCCAGGAGGCAGGGAGTCCCTTTGAGCCCATTCTATGGATTAAGCAACTGAAGCACAGAGTCCGCAAGGAGCTTGCTGGCGGTCACATCACTGCAAGTGGGGGGACTATGATGAGACCACTAAATAAATAAACAAAGAGACAAATAAATAAATAAGGACAATTGGGGAGGGCCTCCAGGGAGTTCTAAGAGCTCGGACAGAAGCCGTTTCTCCAGAAATATTTCCAGGAGGATAAAAACCACCTTCTCGCTCTTTGAAGCATCCTGTAGTTGTAAAAACAAGACAGGCTCTCGGTGAAGGATCCTGATACACGTTTGCGCCGCCCATAACCGTCATTTCTCCCTCGCAAGGTCTTCCTTGGCGGTACGAGATTGCACGGTCTTCCGTGGCGGTACGAGATTGCACGGCCTTCCGTGGCGGTACGAGATTGCATGGTCTTCTGCTGCGGTAGGAGATTGCGCTTTCTTCCGCGGCGGTAGGAGATTGCACGTTCTTCCGCGGCGGTACGAGATTGCACGGCCTTCCGCGGCGGTATGAGAGTGATCAGCATCGTAACGGAATGCTCCCCAGACCCTGGTGGTTTAGCACAGGAGACCGTTCGTTTTCATTCTTGTCATCGTCCCAATGGATATTCCATAGGGAGCCTTCCAAGTGGGATTTCCGAGGACCCCGGGGCCCCAGCTCCCTTGATGCTGTGCTTCCTTGGGGACCGTGAAGGGAAAAAGCCAGCCACGGATACCATCACGAGGCCATTTTACAGAGCCCCGGAAATGGAGGGCACCCACCCCACCCAGAGGAGTCCATCATCAGGAAGCCGGCTGCACGAATGCCCAAAGCAGCCATGGGGAGGGGGCTGGTAAATGCTGACTTCCTAGTGCCTAGGAAGAGACTAGGGGACGCAAAGCCCCTGGGGGGTCACTACCACCCCAGGTATTCCATTTCCACATCGTCAGCTCTACCTCCATTGCCTGCCCCCAGCGGTCACTCTATTTCTCTTCAAATGTAATCCTCAGGATTAAACCTACTCCTCCAAGACGTGGCCTGCTCGGACCAGGAGACCCTGTAGCATCACCTTCCTAGATCTGGACTCCATATGTCCATTAAGGCAGCCTACAGGGATTTTAACATTTTTAGCAACAGTCACAGGGTTGGCTCAAATTAGGCTTGTGGTCGGCTGAAACCCCCAGATCGCTTTCATGTGAACTGCTGCCAACGGAGGGCTCTCTAATCTAGTTCTTGTGCTTCTGAATTTGAAACCACATGAAACTGAACAGCAGCGCTTGAAAGTCTTCCATCTTGTTGGATTTGGCTGAGCACTCGGGGCTGTGGACAGCAGCAGGGACCTAACACCGGCATCCGTCGTACCGGCTTCACCCAGCCCGGTGTCATCTTAAGACCTTCTTGATCTTTAGTCAGGTCACTGATAAAAAATTCAGTTGAAGATGGAGGCGTTTTGCAGCACCAAGGATTTGGAATGAGCCTTTGATTGGTACTTTGGGTCTCGTTGTTTAACTGTCTGGGCATCTGCCGAGCAAGACTATTATCCGGCTCACACTGACTCTTTTAACCAGACAGTAAAGTCAAGCGAAACCTCACTTATTGAGAGCTTGCTCTGCAAAGATCCAGTTTCCTCCAACACATCCTTCTTACTGAATTCCATATGCATCAACCCTAGCTCACCCATAGTGACTTCGTATTCACAGAATCCAAGCCGAAGGTTAGGTGTCCTGACTCCCAGGGCTTCCTACATGGTCATCAAGAATATTATGGGCACGCCGTATACCAAGAGACAACCGAGGCACAGGGCCTTGAAACAGAAACCAACCCAGTTAAAGTGGTGCCAAGCGGCTGTTAGCGCATCCTCTGAAATGCCTACATGTTTTCCAGCTTGCGGCTTTCTCATCCATCAACCCTCTCCTTTGCCCTTCCAATTAGAAAGACAAGAGCTACGACTGCCAAATATCACGCTGGGTAAACTCCCTGGAGTCATTCAGGTGTGACTCATGTCACGTGTGTGTCCGTCCTGTGCTGAGGGAAGGCCTCCTGGGGACTCGCAGGACCCCACCCGTCAAGGTCCAGCTCCACACAGCTCCCAACACCACGTTCAGGGAGGAAGTCCGGTCTGAATGAGGGAGGGCCCTCCGTTACAGAAAGCCACCCAAGACACGGCTGCTGGTATCAACTCCAGCTACGAGGGCCTGGCCAAGAAAAGGTTCAGCGGGATCTGATAAGAATCCTCCCTAATTAACAGGCTAATTGTTTCCAAGTAGATGTTCCTAAGGGCTGGAAAAGCCTGTTCCCTCAAGCAGACCAAAACCTTTTCCCCTCTCCATCACCTCTTGTTTCTATCATGAAGTCCCTGGACTCAACGTTTTATCATAGAAAGTTTAAAGGCAAGCCTAGGAGTTTCCTGGCGGCCTAGAGGTTAAGGATCTGGCATTGTCACTGCTGTGGTACAGGTGTGACCCCTGGGCCAGGAACTTCTGCGTGCCATGGACATGGCCAAATAAATAAATAAAAATAAATAAGTAAAGGTAAGCCCCAGGCATGGTGATATTATTCTGAATTCCGAATGAATGAAATCCCTGATAATCACTTTTTATTTTTATTACATTTGAGTGTTTAGGATCTGACCGGAGAATAGGAGAAAACTGTCCGAATTAATTTTTCTCAGACTCTAGAATCATGTATCTTTTGTTGATGTGAGTTATAATGCTAACCAGACAGCATTCTATGCAGGAGTCAGGCACTGGGCTACGTGCTTTCATTAATTATCTTGGTTCATCTTGTCAACACGATCGTATGAAAGAGAGAAAATTAACAGATGAGATAGTGAGGCTTTGATGGGTCGCAAAGTGAAGGACATTTAGCCAGGAATCAAACAAGCTCAGACTCAAACAAGACTTTTTTTTTTTTGGTCTCATCCCTGGAAATTCCCAGGCCAGGGATGGAGGCTGCACCACGGCAGCCACCCGAGCCACAGCAGCGACGATGCTGGGTTCTTGACCTGCTGCACCGCCAGGAAACTCCAAGACTTTCCTTTTTTAAGGCAATATAGGCACAGTGACTAAAGCCTACAGGCTTTTCATGGGCTCATGAAAACATAAGAAAGAAGTAAAAAAAGAAAGAAGGAAAGAAAGAGAAAGGGAGGAAGGAAGCAGCGAGCACTGGCTTCAGAACTACAAACCCCAACCACATGCCAAATGTTTAGTTAAACATCAACAAAATCGCATTGCTAACTGGCCAACGGTGACTTAACCCAATTCCCAAACAGTTATTAATGAAAATAATAAAGTTTAAATCACAAGAAGAGATCTTTTTTTTCCCCTTAAATCTCCAAGTTAGAAAAAAAACCATAAAGGTTTCCTCATTGCGTTTTTTTATTCCCCCTGGAAAATTATATTTAATGTGGGGTGTTGGTACATTTTAACTCTTTTGATAAAAGATGAGTGGAGCCTCCAAAAATAAGAAAGCCTGAGGACGGCTAAGATCCGAAAGCGTCCACGGATTTAATCCCTCCGCTACACTGCAGTTTTGTGTCCAAGTTCACGTGGCTCTGACCATCCGTGACATGAAACATAGCCTGTTGTTCTTGGTAATTTTTACATGAATTTACTCATCAATGTCTTCAGTGTCTTGGCTTATAGGGTACGATCAAGTCGAATGTAAAAAAATGACATTTCTTTATAAATAGTCCAAATGAAGGATTTAAAATACTGTGAAATGAGGGATTTGGGTGAAGTCAGAGAGCCCTGGGGAGATAGGGCTATTGGCTTAAGTGGTATATGTCATGATGCTCGGGGCCAGGGCGGAACACCCTAGGAAATGAGCTTTGTCCCAGGTTCCACAATAACTTGGCCCCACTCAAAGGGACCATTTGGCGCCTAGGGACATAGACCAGGCTTTTTCCAGGAGGAGCTGGAAGGGTCAAAAGCACAGAAAGCCTGCCAAACTCCCCGTCCACCCACTTTCTGCAGAGAAATCGCAGTCAGCGTCTACGGTCAGCAGAGCCCAGCTTCCTGGAGGCAGTGGCCAGGCCAGGCATCCTGGGCATCGGGCCGGCTGCCGGGGGTTCTCTGCCTCTTGTGAGCCTTTTGTCTCAGAAACCAAGACAAAGAGGCAAAACCAACTTCTAGATTTCTAGAAAGTTTCCGAGAGGTGTTCTCGTTGTGGCTCAGCGGGTTAAGGACCTGACTAGTATCCACGAGGATGCAGGTTCCACCCCTGGCCTTGCTCAGTGGGTCAAGGATCTGGCATTGCCATGAGCTGCGGCATAAGTGGCAGATGTGGCTCGGATCCTGCGTTGCAGCTGTGGTGTAGACCGGCAGCTGCAGCTGTGATTCAGCTCCTGGCTTGGGAACCTCCATGTGCTGCAGGTGCAGCCATAAAAAGAAAAAGAAGAAAAAGAAAGTTCCCGAAAACCCACCTAGAGGGGATGGTTGGGGGTGAGGTGGGGGGAGGGTCTAACCTGCTAACCACCGCTTGAAACAAATAGAAACAGCAACAAATACCAGCAGTACCTGGCATCGTTTAGAGTCTTTTTTTGGAAGACACTTTCCAACACCTATGACCTGATAGAACTGCCATGCCAACTCCGGAAGCTACACGAGTCAGAAGACTTCCATTGCCATAAACAGGTGAGGCTCAGAACAGCTGAGCAACTTCCCCAAAGCTACCCAGCGATGCAGGGCCTAAGCCTTCATCCACCAGGGCCCCTAAACCCAAAAAGAGTGTTTTGGGGGACTATGGCCAATGACTCTACCTACGTGGTCTGAGCATCCTAGAAGACATACCAGCTCAAATCCTCCACTTCAGGATACAAACAAAAACAAAAACAAAACCTGGAGACTCAGAGCTGCTGGCAGAGGGCCTCCAATGACCCAAGCTCCTGATGCCAAAACAGGGTTTGTGCGTCCGAGACCTGGTGACTGAAACTAGGCTTCTCATTTTTGCCCTTTGGAGACCAGGAGCCTGACTCACGCCTAGCTGTCCTGAGGGTGTGGTCTCCCCACACCGCCCATCCGCTGCTCCCACCCACCACGGTCCCGCCCTCCCGAGCTTACGGGCAGAGCTGCTTTCCAGCCAGACCAAACCCCTTCCTCTCCAGACTTCAGAAACTGGGCATTCGTTCTGCCACGTGGCTTCAAACTCGACGGTCGGGGGCTCCGGCGGGGGCTGCCGGCAGCATCTCTGAGCGCGAGGTGGCTGCCTGTCCTGCCCCCCCGTATCTTTCCCATCACAGGTGAGTCTCCCAGACGCCGAAACCCAGGCAGCCGGACATGGGACGCTGCCCACAAAGGAGGTGAGTTTCTTGAGCACATGCTGGGAACCAGGTTCATCTCCAAAACTTCTGTGTCCATCGTGGTGACCTTTCCTCCTGACCGCCCCCTCAATGTATCCCATCGATAGGCATTACTTGAGCTCCCTCCTTCACCCCCTGTCCTGAGAGCCAAGGGCTGCGTTAGGTGCCTGGGGTACAGTCTGTAACTTTGCAAAGTTCATGGCCTAAGGGGCTAAACGGATAAGGAAGCAATTACTATTACTGATTCACTGGATGGGGGAAGCATAGGGCAAACTATCAACCCAGGGGAGGTAAAATGTGTTTAAATGTATGTAAGTCAGGGAGGGCTCCCTGGAGGAGGTGATGCTGCAGCAGAAACATAAAACTTGGCTCAGATTCTGTTTTTCCAATTAGGGCTCTGGTGGGTCATTTGGGGGCCCAATCGGGCAGAAACTCTCATCCACATTCAGGCCAGCATTCCTAGGACCCTGCCCCCAAGTCAGAAGCGGGTCTGTCCTTTCTCCCAGGTTGGTGGCAAGTTTTCTCTGGAACCAGGAAGCTGAGGCAGCAGGGAATGTTCTGCTGAGAGCGATCCTTAGGAAGGCAGTGGGCTGGCCCAAAGGATGAACCCCCAGAAATGACTGACCCCCTCAGGGCCAGTGGCCTCTGGGGGAGGCGGGGGCTTGAGGACCCACAGAGAAGCCACCAAACTTAGGCTCTCCAGGCCCAAGGAGAGTGAGATGCCGATTTGGCTTGGCGACCTTCCCAGGTGATGAGACACGGCGCAAACCTCAGGGGTGGCCATGTTATTCCAGATGCCAGGCTCCTCGCCACAGTCACTTAAGCTCAGCTGTGTCTGTGCTCAGGGACGAGGGCCACCTCCCAGCTGGCCGCCAGGAACGTGTGACCAGCAGCTCCGAGCTGGATTTCCACCCCATCCTGTGACTAACTGCGGGCCAGGGAGCGTGTGGGCCCAGCCTGGCCCCTCCCTCGGGAGGGGCAGCCGCAGCCTGGTCACCGGGCTCCCACAGGGTCCCCCGGAATGGGGTCTGACAGAGGAGGGTCTGGGGGAGGGGGGTAGTGCAAAGCACAGAATTACTTGGGGGAAGGAGGAAGGACATTATAGGAGAATTTATTCCTGGCTTGTTCCATGTCCCAGGTGCTGTGTTAGAGGAACTGAGGCTCAGAAAGGCCAAGTAACCTGTTTGCAGTCAACCAGCCCCGTGACGACGCTGAGGTCAGCACCTGGTTCGTGGGACACCAGCACCCCTGTTCTCCGCCCCCGCACGATCCTGCCTGAGTTAAAGCACCGCTTCCACCCCATCCGACCTCGGTTGGATAGAAAAGCTTTTCAAACTGTCCTGAGGTCAGGGCAGGGGGGAAAGGCAAGAAAGGTGGGGGGGGAGCCGGGACAAGGCTCAGCAGCGCAGTCACTGCGGCTCGGCCGGGAAGCTGGCGGTGCTGCAGCCAGTAGAGGATGGTGAGCCCACGACAGACAGGGGCAGCACCTGCCAGGTGGGCTCCCCGGGCGCGTCCATCCTGTCCTGCATTCGCCGGGCACCCTTCCCCACTGTCAGCTCGGACCCTCCTTCCCGTGACCCAGAGGGGACCTCCCAGGAACCTCTGTGCATCCAACTGCAGCCTCTGGCCCCTGGTGGCATCTCCCACATCCTGCCAGCTCTGCGGAGCCAGGCGGCAACCTCCCCACCACCCTCGGAGGCGGGTGGAAACGCCGGTGCCTGGCTCGACGAGGCTCCTGGAAGCCCTCGTCACGGATCACCGCACACAGCCACCGGATTAAAGGGGCTCTGAGCAAGGGCAGCCTGCATGGCTGGGCCTGCTGGGCTGCTCTGGAGCCAGGCCAGCCGCCCTTGCCTGCTCTGCCCGACCGGTGGGGCGCCAGGCAGCCTGGAGGAGCTGGTGGCCTCAACCTTTCCTTCCAGCTGCCACAAAGGGCAGGGCCCCTCGGGGTCCGGAGGTGGCCTCTCCCAGAGGGAGGAAGGCTCCGGGCAGCCAGAGTCCCTGGACAAGCACCCCAGCCCAGCCTGCAGGGGCGGGGGCCAGCTCTGCGGACAGTGTCCCACCCGGACACTATTCAGAGTGAATCACTTGGAAAGAGCCCTGCAACTGTATCCTGTAGGAAATCACAGGCCAAGAGCCAGAAAGAAACCAGGTCAAGCTTCATGGACTCAGGCCACCAGGAAGGAAGGCAAAGAGCCCACAGTTTATGGAGTGGCTTCTCCACGCCGGCCACACTCAGAGCATGTGAACTGTCACCCTTCCAGGGAGGCTGGATTTTACTCCGTTCATGGATGGGCCGAGACGGCAAGGGACTCGATGGTGGCTACCGAAGCGGCAGGTGGCACGGCTGGGATGCAAATCCAGGTGCGCCTTACTCCAAAGTCCAACTCCCTCTGTCATACCCAAGAACATACATAAACTGATCCGATGGTGGCCTCCAGGAACGTCCCCCAAACCCCAGCCCTGGAGCACAGAAGCAGACCGCCTGGAAATTCTCAGAGGCCACGTCCCTCTAAGAGGCAGTGTAGTTTAGCGTAAAGGGTATGCAGCCAGAATTCAAACCTCAGCTCTGCACAGACAAGCTGTGTGACTTCCGGCAAATGTCTTAACTTCTCTGGGGCTTAATTTCTTCATATGCAAAACGGAACATTACGGATGGCCCACCCTTGGAGCTTCACTGTCAGGAGGAAACGAGGGATGCTGGGTAAAAGGTTTAGGCCAGTGCTTGAACGTTGTACGTGTTCAATAAATTATAGCTATTGTTGTTGTTGTCACTAGGATGCCAATGCAGACCTCCAAGACCTAGCCCCTGTCCCCACTTTCCTTCCCCAGATCCCGTCATCTAAGCCCCGACCTAGCAGCAGGCTCGCCAGCAGGTTGCTGACGGCTCAGGGCAGTGGAGCCGAAGGAGCGGCAAGGAGCAGGGGGGAGCGCTGGGTGACTGAAAATAAACGCTCATCAGCAGACCACACACCTCAGCCCTCGGCCCTCCCTCTGTGACCGGGCCGCAGGAGAGCATGCAGATCCCCCTGTCCATGATGAGTCAAGGCAAACATGTTTTTCTTCTTCTAGGGAGACGAGGCCACATGAAACCGAGGGCAAAGCATCGCCAGACTACCACCCTGCTGGTCACCTAGTCTCCGAGGGGCAGTGGCACCCACTACAAACAGTGGGGGAGGGGGCCGGGAGCTGGAAGTCTGGGGAGCACGACCTGTTAGGAAGCCAGCGGTGGACGCCTGAGCCACAGGGCGGGGGGCCCATGTGCAAAGAGGCACAAACGCTCCTGTCCAGTCCCTCTGCTCCTTAATTCAGGGGCCCTACTCAACCTCCCTCTCCAACCCCGACAGCACGAGACACAGGACCACAGGGCCTGGGGTGACTCAAAAGGGAATAGAGTCAGACACAGATACCCCCTAAAGTCCCTAGAGAAGGGACCCTCCTTCACCTGCCTCCAGGGCTATGCCCAGGCCCTCTCCAGGTGGTAAAAGTCCATTTTATTTTGAAAGACAAAAGCCATCTTCCTCTTCCTTCTTCTTCTGGGCCTCTGCCAGAAGGTGTTGCTGGCTGCCGGTCACCCGTTCTAGTACTTAACCCCCTGTCCCGCCACGGGAGCCTCTGCCCGGGTCTCCCAAGGGCCCCGGGTTGCACCCATTTTTCCTGCCCCTCCTTAGATGCCCGGGACACCACGGTCCCCAAGGTCTCCCACACACAACTGTCCAGGCACCCCACTCACCTCCAGTCTGCCTGGTCCTGGCTCTGGGGCTCACCTTCCCCAACTCACTTTCCACCCTGCCCTGCCCCCACAGCACCGCAAATCACGCCCCGTTTTATATGGAAAACACTAAAATAGGATCACACCTTTTAAAAGATATTTCCACCTCAGAGCCTGAAATCAGACTTCACCTTTCTCCCGTCCTCTACAACCACCACGCTGGCCCTCGCCACACACACACACACGCACACACACATGCACACACACACATACACACACACGCACGCACACACACATACACACACCCATTTTGCTACCAGACTTCCCTAAGCCAGTTTAATTGAAAAGGCATGATTTAGGCTAATTGACAGCAGATGGGTTCTGCTGCAAAATGCAGAGAAGCATTTGCTGAACATGATTTACAGCAATGAGGCAAAACTTTCTCCTTTTTATATCTTTCTTCGAGCTCCGTGGCCAGAACAGCTCAGCAGAAACGAGAGGAGAAAAAAAAGTAATTAGTGTTTAATTTTTTAACAATTTTTAACTCCCTTTTTAATTGCTTTACATAAACCTGTCCTAGAATTTTACAGCCTTCAAATCTCTGTCTAAGTCTGGTCCTTGTTTCTGGTTTTAATTACAGGGGAGGTTTGTCTGGCACATTAAATTAGAAGGAAAAAAAAAGCACATACACACACAATTTCAGAAATATTTTGCTGTTGGACTTCCAGCTGAACATCTAATATTTCAGCGCGCGGATGGGAAAGCTTGGCCCGGGAGGGATTCGCTAGAAGGAAATGAGACAGAGGGATTCTGCAACGTTATTGCATCACCTCCTTAGCCGTCTCTTACTGTGATGAAAGCAGTCCTAGGACAGCGCCCGGAGTCCACTGTGGCCCCAGGCATTTCAGCCTTGCTTCAAGTGTAACTGACTTCCCAGAAAAGCTGGGTGTGTGCAGAGGTCTTTGGCTTCGGGCAGACCCCAGGTACTTATTTCCAAGCCGGGCCATTAGATCTTCTGCTCGCTTCTCGGCAGTCCAGCATAAAGCAGACAGGAACCGGCGAGGGGTGGGTCTCGCAGCGCAGGTAGGGTTGACGGGAGCAGATTCAGGCCGCACGATGGCCAAGTGGCTGCCCACCCCCCCCACCGCCGACCTGGCGCTCCCTTTTGCAGCCAAGTCTGGACCTGCGCTGAGCAGCGGAAACTCCTGAGCTCCCAGTATGTAGCCACCAGTCTACCTGTGGTTATTTAAGTGAATGAGCATTCAGGAGTTCCCTGGTGGCTCAGTGGGTCAAGGATCTGGTGTTGTCACAGCTGTGGCTCGGGTCACTGCCACGGCACAGATTTGATCTCTGGCCCTGGAACTTCCACATGCTATGGGCATGACCCCAAAAGAGAACACTTACTAAAATTTAAATTCCCCTTCCTCGATTGCATGAGCCGCATCTCAACTGCTCCATCGCCTCCTGTGGATAACGGCTCCTTGATACACTGTCGAGTGTAAACAGTGTCATATCCATCTCCGAAGAAAGTTCTGTTGGCCCAGCGTGCTCCAGACTCTGGCTACTGAGACTGCGGTCTTTGGCCAGGCAGTGTGGGCGTTTCCTGGGAGGTGGCTGGAAATGCAAGGTCGTGGGCTTCCCCAAGGCTTGGAAACTGCACTATAATAAGGACCCAGGTGATTTGAACCCGAATTCAGGGTCACATCCCCGAAGCAGTATGGCTGGCTGGGGCCTGGGGCCGAGTAATGGTCCATGGATGCCTTCAAGGTGTGAGGACAGACGTGGTGGGGGGAGTAAAGGGGGAGCGTGCCAATAAAATGTCCTTGGGACACCACCCCGCAGGGCTGAGGCTCCCTGGCTCGCGTTCATTAGCGTCAAGGCCACAGACCCCCTTGGCAGACCCTGCCCAAGCCCGCCCCGGGCTCCTCCAGAGCTCCTGCTGGGAGGCAGAGGGCTGCCTGGCGCCGCTGGGCGGGCAGCTCTGGGGCTGGAGCCAGGCCAGCGCTGGCTCCCCACACGCGGTCATTACCTCCCGAAAACCCAGGAGTTATTACAATTAAAACACGTTGCAGGGGGGAGTGGGGGGCTGGGGGAGGTCCCTTTAGGAAGGAACACTGAGATTAAAAGAAATTAGAACGGTTGTCATGGCGACAGAGCCAGGCTGGGTCTACCCTGTGATTATTTCAATGGGAACGAGATGGGGGCAGATGGGGCTGGAACACGGGGTGCTAGGGAACCATACCCAGCTGCAAGGTCAAGAGCTAGGCTTTTTCCCTCAGCGTGGGACACGGCAGCCCAGGAAATTCCCCCGAGGCTGATTCTTGCTGACTTTCCTCTTCTCTGTAACGACCGCCTAGTCCATGGACCACCGTCCTCCAGGAAGTCCACACCCCAGGCCTCGGTCTGGTTTCTTTTTAAACCAGGAAACCCCCAAGAGGGCCCAGGTCACGACCTCATGGGTGGAATGGCCTGGCCTGGTTTCCTATCAGCTCAGCTCTGGCGATTAGGAGACCCGCGGAAACCCCGGGGGGCCCCTTTCTGGAACCTGAAACGGGAAGCGCAGGTGTGGGGGAAGAAGGAGTCAGAGGAGCTGGGGCGGGGACGCCTTGGAAGTGGGCCCAGGACAGTGGGGAAGGTGGAGATCTCGGCCCGGGACCCTCCAGGTACCCGCCGAGGATCAGGGTCCTGACAGAAGAGGAATCCTAGATTGGCAGAGCTCCCGGCCGGCGAGGAGAAAACAGTCATTAGCCCCCGGTCCCTCTGCTGGTCCCCGGGGGGGCGGTGGCGGGGGCCCTCCCCGCAGCCTAGAGTGGGTAGGCCGACGGGAAGGAGAAGCTGCGTGTGGACACCTCCGGGGGGAGCAGAAAGAGATGGGGCAGGGGTGAGGTCGGGGTGATGGGGAGAGGAATCCGGTCTGCTCGTGTGAGGGGAGTTCTCAGCGAATCCCCGCCTCTCCTCCGGCCTCCTCGTTGCCTCTGGTGCCACCTTAGAGGACTCAGGCCACAGGCAAAGGGCTAACACGCTACCGCAGATGGAGGGGTTGCAGGCAAAGGGAGGCCGGCCTCCATCCTGAAGGCTAATCTGGCCCCAGGCAGGTCCTGGGTCCTCCTCAGACACCCAGACTGGAGATTTTTGAGCCACAGAAGCTGCAGGCAGGGGGCGCTGCCTCAGAACTCTCTCCCCGTCCTGGCCTCTCCCTCCCTTTTGAAAGTGGATTAATGCCAACTCCGGGAACCCCTCTGGCTCTTCCACAGAGCCTCCCTGTTTGCATTTGCGCCCCCCAAGGCGCTCCTACATTAAATGCACGGCGGCGTTGGAGGCAGACCCAAGTGCAGGACTCGCTCCCGCAGCCTTGGGCCTGAACTTGGGCAACTCCATCAACATCTGCAGCTCACGCTCCTTCTCTGTAAGAACGCCATCTCATTTAGGATGACATCGAGAGGATCTGAGATCCCGGATCTGGCTCTGCGGTAAACAGCCTCTCCAATTTGCCCCAGGCTCGGGGGGTTTGGGGGCTGCAGATCTGTGGCGGGAGGGGGGACCCGAGCGTGGGCTCTTGATTAACACTCAGAAATGAACTGTCCGAGGAGACACACGTGCTGACAAAGCAAGAGACTTTATTGGGGAGGGGCGTCCGGGGGGGGGACAGAGGGTGAGGGAGCCCATGAGGACGGCTATGTACTTGGTCTGGCTCAGGGTCCTTCTTGGTGGCTCATGTACCTCTCAGCCAGGGTGGATTCCAACCCCAAGGATCCTGCGAAGTTGGTCATCTCCTCCTTCCTGGTGGCCCCTCCCAAATTCTTCCAGTTAGTCTTCAGGGCAGCGTCATATTCCTTCTTGGGGCTTCCTCTTGTGAGCTGCTAATGCAACTGGCTATGACCATGGTGCCCGGTTTCAGTCAACGGTCCCCTAATAGAACTTTTGGTTTTAGAATCAGGACAGTCCCCCACAAAGCGGGCACCCTCCCAGGCATGGGTGTGCATCTTGGGGGCCCAGGTACTGTCATCGGTAGTGGCCTTTGCTCCGTTGTAAAATTCTTTTTTTTTTTTTTTGTCTTTTTGCCTTTTTTATCTAGAGACGCACCCGCAGCATATGGAGGTTCCCAGGCTAGGGGTCTAACAGGAGCTGTAGCTGCCGGCCTTCGCCCCACAGCCACAGCAACGTGGGATCCGAGCCGTGTCTGCAACCTACACCACAGCTCACGGCAACGCCAGATCATTAACCCACTGAGCAAGGCCAGGGATCGAACCCACAACCTCATGGTTCTTAGTCGGATTCGTTAACCACTGAGCCACGAAGGGAACTCCCGTTGTAAAATTCTTTATGCATTGCGTATATTACATGAGAAGTGAAAGTGGGTATGTATAGCGTAGGTAGACGCATATGAATTTTCCGAAGAGATAAGCTGGGAGGTAACCATTCCCATTTCAAAAAGAACGTTCACCCGGCAAAATGATAAGTGGTCGCACTGCTCTCTCTAGAAGGTTGAGGTATGAAATGGGACATTGTAGATGGAAAACTCAGACATAAGCACGTAGATTAGAAGAAAGCCACAAGGAGTCCACTCTCTTCTGACATCCTCTCACTTCTGGGCCAGTCCCCCAGCACTTCTAGAAGATTCTTCTGCACCCAGCGTTACTGCCCTCTTTCTAGTGGGAAGCTGAGCCGACCTGTCCCTGGGCTCCCAGGGCACTTCCAGCAGCCATTGCCAGCCACTGTCTGGGGAAGGGTTGTCAGGAACAGGGGTGGGGGTTGTGTGGGGGGGTAGTGTTTCAAATGGCTCCGGGGTGCACTCCAGCCAGATGGGAGTTGCAAGTTAGCATTAGCTTGTCATCACACCAGGACTCTGTTTATTTTTCTGCCCTCCCCTCAGTTCAGAGAGTTCATAGACTGCCCAGGTTTTAGCGGTTCTGAAAAAAAACTCCAGGTGGAGAATTCCCACACAAATCGCAAACACCCATATCATGTCATCCTGCCCAAGATTCTTTTTTCCCCACTACTTAACTCTGGAGGGAAAGTTGAGGGGAGGGGAGATGACAAAGGGGTCCTAGTCCCCGCCCCCATCTTGGAAACCCAGAGGCCCGCTGGCTAGCGCTGGCTTGGCCCCTGGAAGGAGGCTTTCTGGAGCCATGGCGTCCCGCAGGTCAGGCCAAGCTGCAGGCCTGGCTACTGGGCTACCCCCGGCTCGGCACCACCCACCCCCGGCCTGGAGCTCTAGCAGCAAAACACATCGGTGGGCATTGAGAACCTAGTGGGTGCTCCCTCCACCCCGAGGCTCTCAGGTGCAGCCTGCGCCCTGTAGCCACATTCCCTTTCCTGAGCTTCCTTCACTCCCCTTCCAAATGGGGAAGAGAAAGGGCCCAGCTGGAAACACATCCTATCTCCTTCAAGGTGAGGGGCCAGCACGGTGGGGGTGGGGGGGATATTGGAAGGCGCTGAAAAGGGAAAACTCTTTTCTCCCCATTGGCGGGATCAAAGTCTTGACTTAATGAAAAGAAGGCAGATCACCTCTGCCCTTCCTGGGAAGTGCTGGCGTCTCCTCCCCGGAACCCCAGCCTCTCCGGGGCTAGAGCAGACCCAGGATCCCAGCTTCCCGCCCCTTCCCAGGCCCTGGCCTAAAGCTGGACTCCCAGGAAGCAGCAGGTGACCCACCTGCCAAGCAACACGGGGCGGTGGTGCCAGGGCCTTGGCAGAGAGGCCTGGTTTCATTAGTTGCCACTGCTATTTAGGGAGAGGTGCCCCCTCCCCATCATCTCTTTCGAGACTAGTCTTGTTTGAAAGAGAAAGCTGAGCTTAAGGATTCCTAACCCCTTTCATACAGCCCTGCCTTCTGCCATTGCGTTATCAAGCCACATCGAAGCTTCTCCCTCTCTCTCCATCTCCTCTCTCTCATCTTTGACTTATTTACAGCCAAGATGAGCCTTTGGATCCTGCGCATACAGTAGGCACTACATAAACGTTGGCTTCCCTAAGCAGATTCTTTACAGCTTTCCCATCTGTAAATCCAAGGAGGACAGTGTCCAGGTGGCACCCAGGCCACAGCCCCAGGAATCCAGGCGGGGTATCCTGGCCTGTCCCCACCCCCTCATCTCTCCTTTTTCACAAATTT
>PVHT021183560.1:1737976-1812106 GCA_004024745.2 Catagonus wagneri | reverse complement strand
TTACCAAATGCACTTCCCCTGCTGGCCTTGCCCCGGGCCCCCAGGGGTGGGTCAAGGATACACAGCCCCAGCTCCTGGCTGGAAGCTGCAGGAGGGTGGGGCTTTGATGGACTGACTGGCATTTCCTCCCTCTCTCTTTCCTTCCCACCTCTTAATGGGCTTTCTTGGGGACTGGGAGGGGGTGGCTGCGTGGGATGCGGGCACCTCCCTGCAGCAACGGGGCTCCGCGGGCCTCCCAGGGCGTTCCAGGTGAAGGTGGCAGGCAGCTGGCCTGCTTCACCCCCGCTCTGCAGAGAGCTGTGCGATGGCCCTGGCTTTGGGAACAAAACCTCCCGCTCTTACAAAAACAGATCAGAAATTCTGGCCTCAAAATAAGAACCTGTTCAGAGGAACCAAGTTGTAACCCTTGGAATAAAAGGCACGCCACAAGACGGAAGTAAAAAGTCGGCAGAAAGCGGAGCCACAGGGACCGTGAGGTCAAGCTCACCCTCCTTGGGCTCTTCCTTCTGCTTGGGGCACAGCCGAGGACTGCACCCTGGCTCTGTGCTAGCTGCCTCACCAATCCATCAAAGTTCACCCGACTTTGTCCTATAAAGGGCCAGAGAGTAAATATTTTCGGCTTTGCAGGCCCTGGGGTCTCTGTGGCAAATGCTTACCTCTGCTCTTACGGCATGAAAGCAGATGTAGGCAGTACATAGATGAAGGGGCGGGGCTGGGTTCCAGTAAAACTTTATTTATAAAAGCAGGCAGCTGGCCAGATCTGGCCCACCCTCGGGCTAGAGTCTTCCAACTTCCTGGTACAGATCACGAGGACAGCACAGCGATAGGACAGTTAAATAAAGAGCATGGCTTCTGAAGTCAGACAGACCTAGCTCATATCTCCGCCCAAGACGGATTTATTAGCTGTGATACCCTGGGCCAGTCATTTAACTCAGTCAAGTCCAGCCTCTCCATCTTTAAAAGAGGATACTAATGCCTGCCTCATCAGGTACTGTGATGATGAAATGAACAAATAACTCCTGACAATCAACACTCACTGTCAATCATTGGGGTGGGGGCGCGGCTTTGAGTCTTTCCTTGGTTGGAAAAGCCTCTGCGTCCTCAGGGGATGAGAGTCCTGGGCATCTTTCTGGGTAAAAACGTATTTCCTGAAATGTAGTATTCCATGCATTCACTTCGTGATGTGAAATCAGGGCTGGCACGTTAGGATCGTCTGAGAAGTTGTAAAATCTCTTTGCCCGCCATGCTGCAGCCAGAACAACTAAACCAGAATCTCGAGGCAGGGGCGAGGATGTGAGACCACCCCCCAGGCCATCAGTTTATGTGAAAACTTCCCGGATGATTCCAGTGTGAAGCCCAAGCTGAGACCCACTGGACTCCGCGGAGGCAAAGGACACGGAGGAGTTCTCCCTTCTTCCTGCTCAAGCTGTGGTCCGTGTCCTGGCAGCACTGGCATCATCTGGGAGCTTGGGAGGCAGGCAGGCTCCGCGGCCGCACCCCAAACCTGCTGGGTCCGACTCTGCGCTTTGACGGAACCCCCAGGGGATTGCTGGGGGCACCCAAGTCTGAAGAATCGGCTCCACAGGGGCCCCGGCAAACTTGGCTCAGCTTTGGAATCCCTTTTGCAAAGCTCAAAACATTCCTAGCCCTCATCACGACTCACTGACTCTAAACCGCCGTGGGTGGCCCAGGGGTGGGTACTTTCCCCCAATATTTTGTTTGAAAATGTTCAAACATAAAGTAATATTATACCCACCTAAGATTCTATGATAATCAAGATCCCACTATGTTTCATCACCTATCTAGGCGTTTATCCATCTATCCACCAACTCATTTTTCAAATGCACGGCGAAGTAACAGACATCAGCATCCTTCAGCCCTAAATCCTTCAGCACGCACATCGCGTCACTAATTTTTAACAAGGTCTCCTTGATGAGGCTGTACATCTAGGAACAGTCTTTTCCCCTGTCCCGAAGAAAGCATACTGAAGATTTGATAAAAAAGCATTCCTCTCCCTCCAATTTTTCAAAAAGGGATGCTTGAGCCTCTCTCGGTGCTACAGCTTTCAGTTTTACCAGTTGCTTTTTGGTGTCTGAGCCAATTCCACCTCGCCCCGTTAATCCCATCTCCGCTTTCCCTGGATAGAGCGTCAGGCGCACTGGATCTCTCGTATTTAATGATGTTTTCACCGGGCTGGACGCTGCTGCTGCTGTGTGTCTCCCAAACATCCCCTGATGCTTTCCCTCCGAAAAGTATCTCCTGGCAAAACACTGTATCTTTTCACCTGTGCGTCTGTGGGCATTAAGAGGGAGGCTTCTGCTGCGCTTTCTAATCCGTGCGCTTTCTAATCTGTAGCAGAGAACCTGCAGAAGAGGCTTAGGGACAAAACGCTCTCTCACCACTGTTTCCTGGTTTGGGAATACCGTGGACCAGACAGCAGGGACCTCACCTATACCTCTGGCTTTCCTTCCATCTTGGTTTTTTCCTTGGACCCTTACCTCCTGAATACAGAACGCTAAGCCTGTCTTAGTCAGACAGTGAAAGACAAACAGTAAGTGATATGGCTTATACGTGGAATCTAAAAAAAGGGGATACAAATGAACTTATTTGCAAAACAGAAACAAGACTCACAGACTTGGAAAAACTTAACGTCTACCAAAGGTGACAGGCGGGGTGCAGGGAGGGACGGTCTCGGGGTGTGGGACTGGCACAGGCGCACCGAGGTATACGGAATGACTGGCCAGTGGGGATTCAGCACAGGCAACTCTGCCCAATATTCTGTGATAATCCACGTGGGAAACGAAGCTGAAAGAGAATGGCTGCGCGGACATGTATCATTGCATCACTTTGTTGTACAGCAGACATGATCGCAGCCTTGTAAATCAACTCAAAAAGACTTTCAAAAATGAAAGGAAAAAAAAAAAGAACTTCAAAACGAGCAATGTTTTTCTGCTAGTTTAACCTGAAAAGGAGGCTGGCCCCAGGACCCGAGGCAGGACAGTTCATTCCGGTGAAAAACTTAAGCTCTTTTATGAAAGAGGCTCTCCCAGGCCACTAGTGCACCAAGCTCTTTAGGAATATTCCGGAACCCCTGGGGTGGGGCTGCAGTTAGAACCCACCCCGGCCTGCACCCTTCTGTTCCTCCCCAGGGCTCTCAGATACTCATCAAAGCCCTCGGGAGAAATTCAGGAGAGCGGCTCCCCCTGAGTAATTGCCCAGGGACTTCCAAATACTCTTCAAGCGTCTCTATAAAAAGGCTGTCTCAGAATCCGGGCACGCACCCGCATACCCCCAGGTCGCTCTGTCTGATCAAGATAACTGGACCAGCAAAGAGGCCACCACCACGCAGCATTTTCGCCTCCAAACCTAAAGAGGCCTGGGTTCTCTGACCCCCCACCCCTGCCCACGTCGTGTCCAGACCACCCACCCTCTGTTTGCAAGCCTCCTCCAACCTTGAAACCCGACCCCCCTCCTCTGTAGGAACCACCCATGTTTAAGCAAATAAATACCCCAAAGAACCAGCTCCCTGGTGGTATTCAAATAAATGTCCCAGGAAAGAGCATGGCGGGAGGAGGGGTGTATCCTGGCCTTCAGTGCAGCTTGCCTGCCTGGGAGCATCCTCAGGCTGGCCTTTCTCTGCAGACACAGGGCAGGTGCTTCTATGCTAGACGAGCAATGTCACACACACACACATACCAACCGGGAGCATCCTCAGGCTGGCCTTTCTCTGCAGACACAGGGCAGGTGCTTCTATGCAAGACGAGCAATGCCACACACACACACACACACACACACACACACACACACACCAACCGGGGAGGGACTCCTTAGGCTGAGGGGTTCTGCAGGTCGCCTTCTGGGGAGGCTGTGGTTGCCGGCTGAGCTGCAGGGATGGTGGGTGTTGCTCAAAGAGGCCGCCCTCCCAAAGCTGGGCAGAGACCCCCTGTAAGCTCCTGGGTACCCAGTCATAAGCCCTGAAACCCTTCTGCCACTTGGGAGGGTGGCGCGGGGATCAGCTCTCCGACTCAGAAACACGTAAACAGAGCTGGCAGACCGGCCTGCAGTGAGGAGGGGGGCGGGGGAGAAGCAGGGGGCGCCCAGAAGTCAGAAATCTCCACGCCTCTGACTCAAGGGAGAAAAACCACCGAGGGTCCTTGGTTTCACGGAATGCCGACGGCCAGGAATAAAGTCCCCGGCTCTGTCACGGGTCGGCGGGTCAACAGAGTCACGAATGAAAGGGATTTTCAAGCGTATCCGAGAAATCAGAGGAAAAAGGACAATGGCCCAATTGCTGCCTTTAAGCGAATCTCCAGGAGTGGGGGCCCTCCCCCACCTCCCCCAGGGGAGGAGGAGAGGGAGCAGAGGCGTCCTCTGAATTTGGCCCCGCGGGTTTAGGGATGGAGGAAAGTGGGGACAAGATGGTGCCAAAAAGCCGGCCGTGCACCACTAGTGCATGGGCGGAGGGGGGCGAGGGGGGCGAGGGTGACCACGTTTCAAAAATAAACACAAACCCCAAAATAAACACTGTTAATGGAAGTGACTAATCAAGGGTGTGCTGAACTTGGTGGTTCTTGATAAGATACAGGGGGAAATGCACTTGGAAAAAATAACAGATCCCCCCCCCTTGATAAATAAATCCAAGGGGAGAGGGTGAGGGGGATTAGGGTTCACGCTTGGTTCAAGCTGGCAGCAGAGGCTAAAACCCCCCCACCCAGTTTCTCCATCCTGACACTACTGACATTTGGGGCTGGATAATTCTTTTTGGCGGGGGCCTGTCCTGCGCATTGTCGGATGCTTAGCAGCACCCCTGGCCACCACCCGCTTGATGCCAGTGGTACCCTCCCCTCTGGCTGTGACAACCAGACAGCTCCAGACATTGCAAATGGCCCCGGGGGTCAGGGATAGAGGGACAGAGTTGAGTCTGGTTGGGAACCAGTGGTTTCCGATCAGGGCCACAGCTGAGTTTAATAAAAGTCACCTCTGGGCTCCCGGAAGGGCTCAGAAGGGCCAGAGAGCTGGCCAGCTGGAAAGGAATGTGGCATTTCACGCATGTGACCAAGCGCTGGTCATCGATGGCTGTGAGCCACCAGGACCTCAGCAGGAAGCCACCCACCGGCCTCCAGACCCACAAGCCCAGGATCCTGTGGGTTAGGAAGGCCTTAAGATCTGTGAGCAAAGCAGAGCTCTGCTGTTTGAAAGCTCTGCAGAAACAGTCGCCATTGGTCTCAAAGTTGCCTTGGCCGGGAAAGGGGAGGGCTGTTGGCCCACATCAAGGAAGAATTCTGCAGAGAAGGGACACGTGGGATGCCAACTGGGGTGCAGCGGGCGGAGCCGCCCATCTCACTGGGCCCAAATGAAACCGAGCAGGGTCCTGCGGGGCTCCTGGGCACACCAGCCTTTCTGTGTCCCCCATTTCTTGTTTTTAGGGAATAAATTTCAGCCTCCATGACCTTCCCTGAGTTCCATAGAGCAGGGTTAGAACAGTTGCTCATCAAGGAAGGGAGAAACATCAAGAGACAACAGTGCAGCCTTGGGTGGGGGCCTGGTTCCTCCTCAAAGAAGACAGATAACCCTAGCTTTTGAGTTCTTCCGCAGAACTAAAACCCGCAACAAATGGAAGACGTTACTGAAGTATTCTTCATTCCGGAAAGAAGAATCACCAGCTTGGGAAAACAATGAAAGCTCACAGCTACCCCGATCCTCATCTGTGGCCCTATTTTTCACTCCCAAAATCTAAAATCACCTCCCAGTCTCTCCCATGGGGGGGCATGCTCTTTACGGCATTAGCCTGCCGCAGCCCCCTTGGCCTGGCAAAGCCAGAAAAGCTATCTTTTTCTCCTTCACCCAAAACTCTGCCTTGGCGTTTCTGTTCGGCTCCGGTGGACAGAGGCCGAGTTTCGGCCACATAAAGGGAGCTGAAGCAGGGCGGTGGCAGTAAGTCCTCAAACATCAGGTTTCTCTAGCCAGACAACGGCTGAGTAGCGCACAAGAGACGGGTGAGGGTTCGTAAAGACGCAGAAATCCCTTGGCTGGCCATCCTCCACTCTCTCTGCCCACGGCGGTGGCTGCATTTGACACTTCTGTCCCTTTGGGCGGGGGGTGGGGACTAGCCACGTCCTGGAAGCCAAGTGTCCAACGCCTCATATACCGTCCTTGCGGTCCCTCCGTGATGTTCGGAAACCACCTTTGGTCCAGGCTGCCCACGTTTCCAGAAGAGAATTGCCTCCTAGGTCATCCTGCACCCAGGCAGCCTGGCCGGCTGTGTCATGAGTCTACATGGCAGCATACACCGCAGAAGTGGGTATTTGGAGCACAGGGGCTTTCTGTTGGAGGAAGTCTAGAATTTACAATGTTGCCTGCCTATCTTGCTTGGTAAGATTGCAAATAGTTTCAGATGCTCGCTCCTGGCCTCCGTAAGCTCTGCCCAGAGATGGGCTGCAGGGCTGAGCAGATGATGGACTGGGAGAGATGGAGAGAGGGGAAGAGGTGACTGGGCTGGTGCCTCCTGCTCTCAGTCTCTGCCTTTCTCTCTCCCTCCCTCCAGAAGCCACAGGAGCATCAGCCTTCTCCCCACCTGGCCTGGTGGTGCTTTCCTCCTCAGCAATCTGCTTTACACACAGACACACACACACACACACACACACACACACACACACACTCGCGTTCTAAATAGAGCGGAACTGAGAGAGAATGGGCTGCAGCCCGGATGAAGTCTTCCCTTCCCTGGAGAGCCCAGCATCCCCCACGGAGGGCTGGTCCACCCCCAGCGTCTCTCATTCAAAGCATTCCTGACCCAGGAGCGCCCAACCCTGACGGCAGGCACGAAGCCGCCACAAATGGATTTTGCTTCTGTAGCACTTTGCCTGGGCTGGATCCCTCCCCTGCCCAGGCTTTCCTCCTCTGGCCTCCTCTTCCTGCAGGTACCTTTCAGGCAACCAGGGGACCCTGTTCCAGGTGGGGACCAGAGGCCCCCCTCCATCAAGGCTCACCGTTAACTTGCTGAGTGAGGTTGGGCAGCTTCGTGGACCCCCCTGGATCTCAGCATCCCCCAAACCAGGTCCACCAACTAGGACCACAGCCCCCCTCACAGCATCAGACTACTGAATGTTAATTTTTAGTATGCTCTCAAGGGAACCTGGGCACCAGGTTGGGAGTGAATCTTTAGACCTTCCTCCTCCTCGGTTCTGGAAAAGTCTATCAAGGCTCACACCCAGCAGGCACAGGGCCAGAGGCACATCTTTGGATCCAAGCTAGGTACACGGTTCTGTGCAGTTCACTCATCTACACGTGCATCTGGCATCACTCCCATGCCAATCGGGCCTTTTTTTTTTCTCCAAATTTTAGGGCCACACCTGTGGCATATGGAGGTTCCCAGGTGAGGGGTTGAATCTTAGCTGTAGCTGCTGGCCTACATCACAGCCACAGCAAAGCCAGATCTAAGCTTCATCTGCAACCTACACCACAGCTCACGGTGATGCTAGATCCTTAACCCACTAAGCAAGGCCAGGACTGAACCCGAGTCCTCATGGATACCAGTTGGGTCATTACCCCTGAGCCACAATGGGAACTCCCCAATCAGGTCTTTTGAATGAGATTTTCACCACCCTGCCCCTGGAATAAGAACCATACCCATCAGCCCCTGGAAGACAGTGCTGTGAGAAAGCCCCCGGATTCCAAAAGGGGAAGGGTCTCGCGAGGACCTCCCCCCCCCTTTAGCCGTGTCACCAACTCATGACCCAGGTAAAATCTGGGGACCCTATGACAGCTCTGGGATGCCTTTGTCAGAAGGTGTAGCGGTGACATTCAGGGGAAGCAAGGGGGTGGGCAGACCCCGTCCTCCACCCCCGGCCTCTCCCAATCTGAAGGAATCCGGAGTCAGAGCTATTCCACGACTTGTCTGTGGGTCAGCGCCTCTGCCCTCCTCACGGCCTCTCTGAATTCAGCACCTCCAAGGACATGTGTTCATCCAACCAGGCGTGAGGCAAGGAATTCAGAAAGGTAAGCAAACTTAAACAGAAACTGAGGGTTACCCACACTGACCACTGCCAGCTCGGGGTGCCTCCCTCTCCTCCACCCCGATAAGGGCCGGAGGGGAGTTTAAAATATGCAAATGGGTGAGGTCCTGCTGTACAGCACAGGGAATGATATCCAGTCACTTGCGACAGAACAGGATAGAAAATAGTATGAGCAAAAGAATACATATATATTATATTATTACATATATTCTTATAAGAATATATATAAGAAAATAAATATTATATATACATATATATATGACTGGGGCACTCTGTGGGACAGCAGAAATTGACAGAACACTGTAAATCAACTATAATAAAAAATTTCAAATAAAGTCAAATATGCAAATAGCACCCTTCACGACACAACGCACCTGTAAACAAGAATAATCAATCACTGTTCCAACATGTTGGGTATGTTTTTTTCCTCCAGTGACGTATCTCAGAGCTAGGAAGACAGCTTTCCTCTCTAGCTGTCTTTCAGGTCTGGCTCAGAGCACCAAAAAAAAAAAAAAAAAATTTTTAAATGCTGAAACAAGGTATTTTTTTTTTCCCCTCTGGATGAACTGTTTTACAATAAGCTACCTGCTGGGGTCAAGAAACCTGAGCTCAGTGGCTTTCTTCTCCCACCAAAACTCACAAGGGGGCTTTCAGACCAAGCGCTTTCCCAGAGAGATGGTTACCCACATGCAACCCTTTGTATCTGTTCCAGGTTTTATTTGAAACATTTCTCTCCTCTGCTTCACCTCCAGCCCCGCACCCCCGCCTCCAGCCCCCTCTCTCCTCCTTCTCACTTAAAGGACACTGGCTCTAGTAGCAGGAGGCTTCCTGATGCGGAGTCTGGCTGGGGGGCGGGGGAGAGAATGGAAAATCGGAGAAGGGGAGACAGTGGGGTGGGGGGGCTGCTCCTTGTGTCTCGAGAGGGAGCAGTTTCTTTCCTATTAGATGTGTGATGCTCAGAAGGGGCAGGAACGGCCGAAATCAAAATAAATAGGCAGCGGAAACAGGCAGCCCCTCCCTGGGAATGGTAATTGCCCAGGATGAACGTTTATCCAAACACATGAGAAAAATGGTTCCTGCTGGAGGGCCGGGAGAGAAGCACTTCTTACTGGAAAGGAAATTTGTTTACAACATTTTATTTGCTCCTTAGTTTTTAATGCTGTTCTGGCCCCACGTCTATAAACAGACCAGCTTTTCCATTCTCCAGCGGTGCCAGGAGAACTGAAGACAGAACAGATGGAGCTGGTGCCAGAAGCCCGGGCGACCGCGGGCTCACAGCGACAAGAACCCCCGCCCAGCCGGGGGTCTGAGAGAGGGGCTTGTTGGTCTGCAGGGGAGGAGGGTGTGATCTGAGATCTAGGTGCGGAAACAGAGAGAAGGTCGCCTGGCCTCTGAGATCAACCCTTTTCTCTGCCCAGGTAGGCGAGGCAACAGAATGGGCTTCGAGAACCGGATGCACGGGTCTCACTGAATATTCTATAGGGCTTCCTTAGTCGGCAGCGGCAATCGACGGGTTCTAGAAAGAACTTGGCCTTTGCGAGAAAAAGCTTGACTGGTATTAGAGTCCAATGAGGCTGACGTGGGACTGAGATGCCCCAGGAAGAGAATCACTGTTCTGAGGGCCAGTATCCAGGCAGCAGCAGCTTTGCTCTTGGCTGGCATCTCAGCTCGGAGCCCATCAACCTAACCAAACAACCAAAATAGCTCCCTGCAGCCAGAGGGATTCAGGGATGCTCTGTCATATCGGGGAAACGTACACAGAGTGGTGGAGTTTGCATTTGAAGTCTCTTTCCACCCAGATCATCATGTGAGCCAAGAGGCATGGCAGACAGGTCCAGACAGTTCCCCAGTCACAGCATAGAGCTAAAAGCCCACGTTTATTGAGGGCCGTGTCCCAGACACTAAGTGCCGCACCTGCAAGAACCCATTTCAACCTTGCAACCACCCAACAAAGCAGTTTAAAGATGAGGCTAAGTTCCTTCCTGGAGGTGGCAGGGCTCAAAGTCAGGGGCTATCCTAAGATAGGAACCCGAGTCCCTGAACATCTGCCTAAAAAAAGAGCATTCTTCTCCCACTGCTGCCTCCCATCCCCCTGGAGAATGAACGGGAAAGACTCATCACGTAAAACAACAGAGATTTGGGGCTGTTTTGTTATAGCAGCCTGCGGTGACTAATACAGCTTACCTTCCTCACCTAGAACAAAGAGAGCTTAATACAGTCTCACAGTGTTGCTAGGAGATGCAAATGAGAAGCTTTGCAAAGAGCTTTCAAACGGCGATAAGACATGAGGCTGTATTATTTCCTGAAAAACGCTGGGCTGCACTCTTCCTTGAGCTGCCTTTTTCTTGGCTGGCTATCTTAACATCTCTTCAACCCTGAAATCTACCCAAATTCTAATTGTACTTGTTCTTCCTACAAAGAAGAGGGGTGGTCCTTCAGTCCGTCCCCTCCCCCCAAAGGTGAAACCTCTGTCTCCGTTTCTGCTCTTCCCCCTCCTTTCTACGCTCCTCCCCATGGAATGGTTGGTTAATCAGATATGGGAACAGGCTGTTCCCTCCCTGGGTCTGCTGGTTCTGGAACCGTGCCTCGTCCACCTTTGCCTTCTGTCCCCAAGTGGCAAGCTCTTGAAGCTCAGAACCGGAGCGGGGGATCTGCTCATCATTATCCAAGGCTCTGTGACTTGCTGGAAACATTCGTGTCAGGGCAAAGAGCTAGAAGCGTTACCCCCCCCAGAGTCTCCAGGAACCCTAACCATGAGTTTGTTTGGCAAATGGGACTGATGGCTTTATGTGTGTGCCCTTCTTGTCTAACCAGACCATAAGGAAGATCCCCGAGGCAAAGGATCCCTCTTCTGTGTTGTGTTTTTCTGCTCTATTTCTCCCTGCTAGACCTTGCGACATTCTTGAGAGATTCTGACCTAAACTTTTGAGTTTAAATTTCTCCCTCCCCCTTAAAAATCACCCTGGCTCTCACGGAACTGGCAAAATCCAGACACACGTTGCTTCCAGAAAAGTGACTATAGGGAAACCCACCCATCAAGGAGCAAGCATGTTTTTGCTGCTGTTCAGAAAACACTTGATTGATTACTAGTGGGCGGACTGAAAAAGGCAAATTCCGTGGTACACAGAGCAACAGACCATTAATAGGAAAATCGGCTCCACCTCTCTCTTGTATGTCTACCAGCTAAAAGCCACCACACTATAATTTAAGAGCCCTGAACTTCAAATCTCCGATGACCTTGGTTTTGAATCCAAACTCTCACATATAAGACTTGATCAACGTTATTAATCCCCATAAATTTTCATTTTCTGAGGATTTTTTGGGGGGGGGTCTTTTTAGGGCTGCACTTGCAGGATAAGGAAGTTCCCAGGCTAGGGGTCGAATCGGAGCTGCAGCTGCCGGCCTACACCACAGACACAGCAATGCCAGTTCTGGGCCACATCTGCGACTTACACCACAGCTCACGGCAATGCCAGGTGCTGATCCCACTGAGCGAGGCCAGGGATTGAACCTGCGTCCTTGTGGATGCTAGTCAGATTCGTTTCTGCTGAGCCATGACAGGAACTCTATTTTCTGAGGATTAAACGTCAATCACAGTGTGTGCCATGCGATCCTGAACAGTACCGGGCATTTCAGGGATAAATTTCAACGTGTAAGGAGTGACTCAGTTCCTGCTTTAGTGAGAGAAAGAGAGGCGAGAGAGAGAGGAGTGTTGGGAGAAGCGGGTAGTTGAAAACAAGTTCCATATAAACACAGTAAATGCCATAAAAAGTGCTCCAGTCGAGGAAGTCAGTCTTGACCTTTTGGGGGTACATATCCTATGCCAGATGCTCTGAGACAACATGTGTCAGAGGGCGAAGTCACAACTGGGAAGAAGAAACCCAGGAAGGCTTCCTAGAGAAGGGAGCATTTGAAATGAGCCTCAAAGGGTTAGCAGGATTTCCGGAGCCTGGCTGCTCAACACTGATCTTTAAAAACACAGACCCATCCAGGAAGACCTGCCAGAGGATTAAAAATCACGCTGAGTTCAATCAAAAATCACCACTGGCGTGTGAAAGGAACTCTTCTAATTAAGCCATTCCAGAACATTCCCAACCCTTGACTGCATGAGTAGTGGTGGGGAACCGTTACATCCGGGCAGGCTGGTAAGACGCCTTCTCCACGGAGGGTCACCAGGGTGGCCTGGAGAAAGGGCAATTTAGAGTCTGACGTGGAGCAACGTGCCTGGGAGGACTGCACCCCACGGCGGGTGGGCACCCACCCTGGGCACCCACCAGGGACAGCACCAGGAGACCTGAGTACCCCGGAATGGCAGCGCTTTAGAGCAGCCTGAAGATGCTTACGGCAAAGGGTAAGGAATGGGCCATCAGGCTTAGTTCCACTGCAGCACATGCTTGGAAACTGGGGGGGCGGTCCAGGCTCTGGGGGTCTGGAAATCTCCCTCCACGGAGAGCGACGGGCCTGGTCAGCACCCCCAGCTCTGCCTTGTCAGCTCGCCTTTCAGCGCATGGGGCTGAAATCATCGGTGGCCGCGAACCAGCTTAGACACGGGGCGCCTGTATCTTTTTTTCCAGCGGCCGTGAGGATGCTTCCTTTAATGAGAGGCAAGAGCTTTATCCAGCAGCCTGGGACCTAACTTTTGAAGAGCAGGGGATGGAGGAAACCCACTGCCCTGAGCCACAGCGCCAGTCTCGGGTAGGCCCCACGGCGGCCCAGCCCTCAATGCTGGCAGCTTCACGAAGCAAGGGCCTTCCGGATTCTGCGCTCCCCACTTTGGCAAAACCCAGGCCTGAGTTACCATAAAAGGTGGGCGTGGGGGGGGCAGGCAAAGGAGGAAGGAAAGGAGGAGATGGAAAACAATTTTAAAAAGTCAACCTGCGACAGAACCGATAACCTGGAGCACACAGCGATCGGCGTGGGACAGCGTACAAAAGCCGAAAGGCGGGTCCTGGGACCGGTCAACTTAAGACTTAATATTTGCCTTTCACTAAGCAAACTAATAAATCCCCTACAGTTTTAGCCACGCAGAGCTCCCCGTTTTTATTTATTGGTCAAAACGGCAGGCAGGTTTTTTCCCCCTCCCAGTCACCCCAGGCAAATAGCAGTCCCCCATCCCCCTCCTGTCATCAGTCTGTGTGTCTATTTGCCTTTTCCCTCGACAAACTCTTGTTCAGTGCAGCTGACAACAAGTGCAAACAGCTTTGAAGTATTCTTTGGTAATGGACTTTCCGAGACAGCCCCATTTTTGGCTTGTGCGGCCGAAGGCACAGGGGAGAAAGAGCTACTTGTCAGACACCGGCTGGGTCAGGCAAGGCTTAGAGCTTGATACACGGGAGGGACCTTGGAGGATCATCAAGTCCAACCACCGCCCCTTCCCTCTCCCATTTTATGGATGAGAAAACTGAGACCCCGAGAAAAGGCTTGAGCGACTTACACGTGATCTTGGAGCGAGCTGAAGGGAAGGCAGGAGGAGAGCCAGGAGAACAAAAAGTAGCAAATCCTTTAAGTCATGGACTGTGTCCAGTACGGCAGCACCGTGGGTGGCAGCACTAGCAGAAGCTTTGGGAAGCGTGTGGCCTGACTCCCTCATTTTACCTGGAAGGAACCAAGAAGAGGGCCTTTCTCAGACACTCAAGTCTCCCCGTCTCCTCACTCTGTTTTGTTTTTTTTTTTATCAGCCTAAGACATACACCTGAGCACAGAAAGAAGATGCATTTGGCTCAATATCTGGTTAAGAAATTGACATTCGTGGACACTTGGCAGCCTGTGAATCGCTCTTTAAAATTCTGCTTCCCCACCAGGTTGAATATCGTCCCACTTGCTCTCACAGTTCTCTCCCATTCTGCCCGCAAGGCTGCCTCCCCCCAGGGCTGGATCACCCCTCATCCGATGCTGGAAAGGGAATTCCTGCTTGAGGCAGAGGTAGATGGAGATAAGAGTGACGCTTTCGACTCCATCAAGCTCTAGGATTCTGGGATTCTACGTGGATGAGAAGATAAGAAAAGAGAGAAAAAGAGAAAAGTTGTTGCTTTGGGCACAGTCATGGGACTTCTGGAACCAATGGATATCTGATAGATGAAGGAAACATCTGCAATGAGTCCACCTTCTGAAAAAGAAAAATGGTACCCGGGAGCTCGCTAGCATTCCTTCAACGGCCATGAAGGCAGGGAAAAGTCAGAACCAGGGCGAAGACCCAGACGCAGCACGTTGGGTCTTAGTCTCCACCCGTGTGTAATGAGAGGGTAGTTTCTAGATGCTTGCACACTCATCTCTATCTTAGCAGGTGATGGTTCCCTGGTGGCCGCATCATGCAAGATGAACATGATTAGCTGAAGGCTCGCGTTCCAGCCAGGACTCCAGAGGCTCGGGCCTGCCTTTCAACAGAAAAGATAAAGACTTGATCTCCCCCTCGACAAGAAGCAACAACGTCAGGATGGCATGCAATCCTGAAAGCCTGGCTTTCGCTACCCTGAAAAGAACCTGTAATTTGCCTTCGGGTTGTTCTTACATGTCGGGAACACTCCAAACTGGGCTGGCCCAACCTTCTCCTCCTCCGCCCCCTGCTCCTACCGCCAAGTTGCGCGCCCTTATTCCAGATAAAGTCAAGCGTCTGGAAAGGTACGGGGAGCTGGGAGGTCCTATTCAAGACGATCTGAGTTGAATCCAAAAGTCATCTAGGAGACTCTAGACAGAAAGTACACACGTAGGCCAAATTTACATGCCCCTGACAGTTTGAGGGGGTCCTAGAGTTCAAAGAAATTTCAGGCAGTCCTACAGCGAATGCCTTTGAACTCCAGACATCAGCATCCCAAGGATTTTTAGGTCTTAGTTTCTGTCTGGCTAAGATAGAGAATTTTCTTCTTGTCTCATTATTCAACACAGTGTGAACTTGTATGAGACACACACACACCTCACAGTCTATTTCCCGTTGTTCCCGGTGGCTGCATTAGTTTCTGTTTCATAATGAACTGTCTGGTTCTTAATAGGAAAGGTTAACACCACCTTTACACGTTGGATTGTTTTAGAAAGGAACCCCTGATACCTTGAATGCCTGCCACGGCCACCTGTGCACAGCAGTCTTCTGAAGGAAGTGGTCTCAGCTGGTCGTTTATAGCCAGGCTTTAATTCTATATTACGCAACCCTACCACCCTGGAAACAACAAATTTGGTCAAGATGGGTTGGTGCCTGGTCCAAGAGCACCCATCTCTATAGGCAACACAGCAGCCAGTGAAGTCGCCAGACACAAAGGTTCTGAATAGCAATTGACCAGACCCATCAAGAGCATCAGCCAGTCACAGCAGGGAAAGAAGAAGCAGAGGCAGGGTCCTTGAGTCACCCAGTAGGGTGCCCAGTTGTTCCAATTTACTTGGGACTGTCCTAGGTTTAGCACTAAGAGTCCTGCATCCCAGGAAACCCTTCAGTCCTGGGCCAGCTGAGTCACCCTCAGCACATCATCACGGCAGGATCCTAGGCTCAGGAGCAGGGGATGCTGGTGCAAAGAGAAGATTAAGATGGCCGTGGTGGCTCAGTTCTGCTATCCCTGGAAAACATCTACTGAGACCGGGTGTCTGGCATGACTTGGGCTTCCTGGGCAAGCCTGGAGACATGGAGGCTGCTTCCTTCCTACTTCACTTCCGTGGCAACTCGAAACAAACCAGTATATATGGAGGTCTCTGTATAAGCGGGTCTCTGTTTCTTAAAACCCAAAGGAATCTAATGCAACAAGTGTGTCTGCAGGTCAGGGAAGGAAGATAAATGCCCACAAACAAGGCTCCCATGTCAAAAGCCCAAAACATCCCCCAGAAGTTGTCCTCATCCGTTTGTGGTGAATCTGAGATGCCAAGGACCCACTGCTTCCCTTCTAAGACACCGACGTCACAAAGTGGTCACCCAAATGCATCATCTACAACACAGGAAAGATACGTAATGTCTGGCTTTCACTCTTGTCCCAAAGGCAAGTCATCCGTTTGCTTTGAAAAGAGAAAACGCATCTTTGGCTCTGCGCTTTGGACAAGACTGATCGACCTCTAGGAAATGTTTTAAGCCATATGTATGACGGCTGCAGAGTGAAAAGTAACAAACAGGGCTTGTGTTTTGTAGGGCCCCATCAAATGTCAGAGGGCTGTGTCACCAGCACACACTGTAGGATTTGGGTCCTCGAGACACACCAATTCTGGTGGCTGCACACTCTGCAATGAAGCGCCGTGCTCGGACACAGAACCCAACTGCCAGCTGGGAGAAGGTCTTCACAGCTGACCGTGCATCTGTGGCAATAGAAAATGTGTTCCTTTTCTGCTTCTCCAGATCCACACCTGTTTATGATCCAAACCCAAGAAAGCTGAGTGTGGGGAACGCCAGCCTTCATGATCCAGCTCCCTGCCAAAGCCCCTTCAAGCGTCCTGAGAGCCTGAAGAATTTCTGTCCGGACGGCACTGCTCTGGAACCTGTGGGGGCCAGATCCCAAATCAACGAGAAGGGAATGCAATTCCAAGGCTGCTTGCACAGCAACATGCAAACACTGGCCTCTGCAGAAGGAGCAGGAAGAAAAATTAAGATCCCATTGACCTCCGTGTAGTTAACTATTCACTCTGTATCCGGCTGGAAGATAATGGAGCAAACAAGACGAACTGCTGAGTCCAAAGGCGCAGGCGGACGGGGGAGGTAGGGGGCGAGAAAGGGTGTGGCAGAAAGCCCTTCGCTTCCCGGGCACCGGTGTGGGGGAGTCTTCAGACCAGGCAGCGGCGGAGGAACGTTTCCCACGAGAAGGAAGAACAAGCGTCTTCTTCAACTGCAGGTCTCCTCAAATCTGGAAGGTGCTTTATTCTCCAAAATAAGAATCCTCAATAAATCGAGAGCTCTTGCCTCTTAGGCAATGGTCCTGTCTTAACCAGGTCCTGTGGGGGTCCTGGTAGCAAACGTCGGCTCCGCAAAATTTCCTGGTGGGAAGCATGGGTGAGGAAGAACAGCTCTTTATCGGTCCTTCCTTCCAGGCCTGTGGACCAAAAAAACAGTATAAGAGTGAGGTTCTGGCTTCTGTCCTTTCAAAGGATGTCTTTCAACAACGAGCAGTGCCTTCCTGTCTTTAGTCCATAACGCTCCAGCTACTGAACAGAGTATATGCTGCTTCTAAAAGCAGTATTTTAGTTAAGGCAGAAAAAAAAAAAGGCCTATTTATACCATTCAAGGAACTCCCGTACACTGAATCATCACCAGGAACCCTCTACACAAAACTTACCACTATACCCAAGGCTGATTTAAAAAAGAAAAGAAAACAAAAAAAAACACTGAATACAGCTAGCCCAGAGGAAGTGGAAACTTCCGTTTTTCAGCGTGTCACCATTACGTGCCCGAGACACAGGGCCCGGAGCATGGAGGTGTTAGGCCATCCAAGTTTACAGATGGGAAAATCGAGGCACAGAGGCTGCCGATGTTCTCAGTACAGGAGGACAAGCATCTGGCCCCAATCCCCCCCCCCCTTTTTCTTTAGGGTTGCACCAGCGGCATATGGAAGTTTCCAGGCTAGGGGTCCAATCGGAACTGCAGCTGCCAGCTACACCACAGCCACAGCAACTCAGGATCTGAGCCATGTCTGCAACTACACCACAGCTCACGGCAACACCAGATCCTTAACCCACTGAAAGAGGCCAGGGATTGAACCCATGTCCTCATGGATCCTAGTCGGGTTCGTTAACCACTGAGCCATGAAGGGAACTCCTGGTCCCTAGTCCTAATGCTCACTTTGGCTGGAACATCTCCGCTTTGGGGAGGCCCTTAATAACTAACTAGGAGATGACCCAGAGTGGACGGGGTCCCGCAGAGGAAATGGGAAGATAGGGTTGATCACATTTCTCCTTCCCTCAGGCCGACTGCAAATAAATGAAGACGGACTGTCACTCGTCACGCTTTCCAGGTTTCCCAGCACCCCAGACACTGCCCCCACCCCATTTCCTGAGTGACAGATACGTTTAATCCCACTAAATGCCTTCAGGGAACTTCCCCATTTAAAAATTGCTGAGGCCCAGCAATGCAACCCATCCCCAGACACAGATAACCTGGGCCTTATAACAAGGCTGCTCTTTGACTCTCTGACTCCGGCAATCACGGTCAAGCCACAAGAAAAACGTGGACAACTACACATCCAGGCATTGGCAGGTACCACACTGGACCAGGTGCTGTGAGTGCAGATCTAGGTGTCACCAGACAAGCAACCTCATTTTGGAGGCCGTAGAAGAGAGGCCACGCATGAAGGCCAGAAGGTCAGCGATGTCTGAGGGAAACGCATTGAGGGTTCTGGGGCAGTCGGGCCGGGAGAGGCCCCTTCTGTCCCTCTACAGATCTGGGAGGGTCCTGGCCCAGCCTGGGGAGAGGGAGCTCTCCTTCCTGTGGGCTTTGGCTAAACCTCTGGCAGGGTGTGTGCAGCTGCTGTGAAACTGGACAGAAGGGTGTTGACTGTCAAAGATGGGGGGATGGACGTTACCCTAAAGGGCCTGGGGGAGACTACGCAGACATTATCTGCAAGAGAATATGGAAGTAAAGCGTCTGCCTGTAGGAAGCAATGCCCCCAGAAGCCAGCCAATGAGCTTCAGCAGAGGCACCACGGCGCTGCAGGCGGCTCTCTGATTGGTGGCCAAGAGGGAGACCACGAGTCTGGACGCGCTCTTTCAACTGGACCCGGAGACGCCCGCAACAACCTCCCAGTTCTGGTAAACTTTCTCGCTTTCCTTTTCCCCTCCTGGCCAGCGGCCCTCTGAGCTGCCCCAGAGAAAACCAGGAGAAGCCCTTTCCCCAGGGAGACGCACGCAGCTAGCAAATTAATTGGCAGCCGCAGCCGGGTGAATCACACAGGGACTTCCTTCTTGTCGCCCGGCAACCGCATGCACTTGGCAGTGGGACATTAAACACAGAGGGGAATGTTGGGAGGCCTGCGCAAAATAAAATAAAAAGCAAAACACCCCCCTGCTCCCCCAGACTCATCCCAGCCCGGCAGACCCAGGCAAGGGGGCCGGGGGAGGGCTGGAAATGAGAGCCTCCAGGCAGAGGAGGAAAGGGAGGTTAGCACCAGCCTGGACAGAGCCTGACACTCTCTCCCTCCCCCCACCAAACTCTCCTAGGTGTAGCCTTTGTATTTGGCCAAAGACATGCCTCTGTTAGCCTAGAGAAAGGCAATAGAGGCACTCGGATTAGCAGGCACCTAGAGATTTGAAAGATTACTTAGAAACACAGCCCGGAGGGTTCAGGAAGCTGGCTGGGGGACTGCCAGGTCCGCTGTCCATGCTCCCCACCCCCATCACTCCCAGGGTAAGACACTCTGCCACCTCTAAGGCTGGGTCCCCTTCCCCCAACCTCTTCCCACTTGAATGTTTCCCTGTCCGTTGCTATGGCCACTAGGAGCTGGTTAGACAAGCCTCCACCACTCCGCTTTACCCTTCAGACCCGGTCTCTGGCCTCTTTGAAAACTCCCGGGATGGAAATAAAATATATGTATAGTCTACATTTGGAACAACCCATAGGAAAAAAAAGAAAAAAAAAGCTGGGGACCAGGAAAAGGAAGGACAGCAGCAAGAGGGCCCCTGGGCCAGGCTGAATATGAGCCCCCAAAGATACTCATGTCCTGATGATCCCAGCAAAAGAGACGGGGCAAGTGTGCATAAATTAGGGATCCTGCGATGCCAAGGTCATCCTGGGATGCCAAGGTCATCCTGGGTTATAGGGGAGGTTGGGGGGTGGGGACCAAATGTAATTACAAGTATACCTATAAAAGGAAGCCAGAGGAAAAGCAGGAGATGTGATCATGGAAGCAAGAGGCTGGGGCCAGCGATTCAAGGAGGCAGGTGGTCTCCAGACGCTAGAAAAGGCCGGGGAACTCTTCCCTAGAGCTTCTGGAAGGAAACAGCCCTGCAGATACCTTGACTTGAGCCTAGGGAAGGTGGCTAATGTAAGCAGCTATCAGAATAAATCTGTGTTGTTTTAAGCCACTAAGTCTGTGGTGATTTGATGGCAGAATAGGAAACTGAGCTTGTCAATCAGGGTCTACCTTGCCTGGCTCCCCACAGGCTTAGGGGAAGAAGATATCACAGCAGAGAGTCTGTAACAGCGGAAGGGAGCAGGTTGGAAGGGGGATGTGGCTTGGAGAGGTGTCCCAGACAGCCTGTGGGCTTGGAAGGAAAAGGTCAGGTCTCTGAGAGCAAGCGGGGCAAGGGGAAGCCCAGCCTTTAAAATGGGATCTCAAAGGACACTTTGTAACTGTCACCAGGGCTTCGTTTCTGAAAGCCTCCATTTTGCCATCTGCAAAACATAGATAATATTATTATCCGCCTTGCAAAGCCCTGGGGATTAAATGAGATACTGCATGAAAAGCACATGGCACAGAGCAGGCGCCAAATAAATGATACCTCTTAGGAAGGATTAGGCACACACGCATGGGCAGAAGCTGTTAAGTGCCCTTCCCAATATCTAGTTCCCCTTTTCTCCCCAGACTTAGTAACATAACTCTGATTTTTGGCTGGCACACTGTGGCCCAAAGGAAAAAGACTATGTTTCTCATAGTCTTGGCAGTGAGCCCTGGCCATGTGATTAAGATCTGGCCAAAGCGATGGAAGCAAAGTGTTGTGGGACTTCTGGGTGGCTGTTCAAAAGGTGTTTGAAGGAGCCTGCTATTTACCTGCCTGCCTTGACTGCCTCTGCTTTCATGAAGACATGATAGCTGGTGCCTAGGAGCCATCTTGGACTATGAGGGACTCCAACGAAAACGGGAGCCATGCACTCAGATAAGCTAACGAGATGGAAGCCTGTATCCCTGAGAACTCCAGAACTGCCATGCTAGCTTTGGATGGCCTTCCTTGGGATTTCTGTTACGTAGGAGAGAAAGCTCTTTTGTCTTAATTATTAAGTCACTGTTATTTTAGAGTTTTCTGGTCACCGTCATGGGTACAATATACCACAGATCTAAGAAAACAGGATTCAGACTTATTCTAGAGCAGTGGTCTGGGTGTGCAGCCCTTGACCAGCAGCTTCAGAAACACCTGGGAACCTGCTAGAAATGCAAGTTCCCAGGCCTCGCCCCAGACTTGCTGAAACAAAATCTCTGCGGGTGAAGCCCAGCCCTCTGTGTTTTAACAAGTTCTCCTGGAGATTCTGGCGCAGAGTCAAGTGTGAGCCCACCATTCTGGAGCAGGTTTTCCCAATTCCCAGTGTCACAAGTGACATGTGGGGCTGGATAATTCCTGCTTGGGGTGGAGGGGGCGGTTCCATGCATTATAAGAAGTCCGGCAGCAGCCCTGGCCTCTACCCATCAGATGCCTGGAGTGAACCCTCCCACCCCCGCCTTGGGACCATCGAAGACGTCTCAGACAGTGGCATGTGTCCTGGGGCCGGGCGGGGGTGGGGGGGGCAGCAAAATCACTCCCCGTTGAGAAGCCCTGCGGCCGAGTCGTCCTTTCTTCTTGACTTTGGCCGCACATTAGAATCACCTGGGAAGTTTTTCAAAATTCCGATGCCTAGGGCCTGCCCCAGCCTGGTGAGGTCGACGGAATCCACGAGGGCGGGTCGAGGCTGCCGTTAAAGCGCTCCAGGTGATTCCGACCTGGGGGCCAGGGCTGAGAACCGCTGCCCACTGCAGAGGGCCAGTGGGCCCCGAGAAGAGCCTGCTCCAAGCTGGAGAAGGCAGTCACACACCTGAATCCTGAAGACGGCCAGGATGCAAGATGCACCTAGACAGAGACCGTAAGAAAGCACGACCCGGGTCAACCTGGGAATGAACATTCCCAGCTGCCAGCTGGGGTGACTGGCTGGGGTGGGAATTCCTGGTGGCTGTGTCACCTCATTTCCCATAAGAACAGGGTGGACACCTTTCAATGTGTCCCATGAATAACCGCACAAAGCCTCAGCTTCCTCCCCTAATAAACCCAGCACAAGAGCCAGCTCCCACGAGGTGCTGTAAACATGAGCTCACTCAACAAAAAGAACTGTCTCAGTAAAGACAGTGATGCAGTGAGGGGGCCTAGGGAGAAATGGGGAACCTAAATTCTTCATCCAATTGGTAAACTCCCCAGGCACTGAAACCAGAATCCTCCCACAAGGATGGACTCTGAGCAAGGAGAGACTTCACAAGACAGTGAATGTGGCCCCGAAAATAAGCTTGGTTGGGGGTCCCCGAGTGGGTAGGGGGTGGAAAGGGAGGAGAGAGTCCAAAGAGAAAGCAGCCACCGAAGAAAGAGGGAGGGCTGACAGGTGGATGCTCTGGCTCCTTGAAAAGAAAGATGAGGTCATGCGCAAATTCTCTCTCCAGCCGGGACTGTCTTTTGCCTTCATTATTTCCCCCCATGCCTGCCCTGCTGAAATGCTGAGCCAAGCGTTTCCTTGTTTCCTTTGGCCCCAATCATGAAGTCCAGGATGCCACCGGGGGAGGGAGGGAGGAGGCAGAGGAAAGGAGGGGGAAGGAGGGAGGAAGAGGAGGCTGGAAAGGAGGTGAGGAGGGGAGAGAAAGAGCAGGTAGAAGACAGGAGGAGAGGAAGGGAGAGGAAGGGCGAGGGAGACACTCAGGCGCAGGATGAAGTGGCCTCTCTGCCTGGCACCTGTGTCAGCCCCACCTGACCAGCCGGATGGAAAGGTGAGGCACAGGCGTGAGTCTGCACAGGAGACGCGGACTTCCTGTGGGGCTCTAAAGCGGCAAAGACTCGGTGGGATGGAGCCGCCCAGCATGGTCCCTGCCCTGCCCGGGGTGGGGTTGGGGGGTCTGCTTTCTGTTCTTGCAGGCCACTCGATACACCTGATTGGAGCAAGGCAGAAGAAATCCGGTTGCCCCGTACCAGTGCTATCCAACAGCCAAGGCGCCCAGGTGCCTCTTCTGTCCCCAGAGACTTTTAACAGGTTCCTGTGCAACGAACATGTGACTCTGCAGCTGGCACTGGCCGTTCCCAAGGTTCCCGCCTTTCTTGCCTGCGTTACTGCCCTTCGTCACAGAGTCAGAATGTATCTTGCTCTGAACTAAAACCCCCCGGTCCCCTCCATCCTTTAAACCTCGTGCGCAAAATGTCCTAACTCTTGCAAACGTGTGGGAGAAGAAAGCTTCCAGGCGTCCTGTCTGTATGATGGTGTTTCTCTGCTCCCGCCCCCGGAGGCCAGCGCCTGATGTCCAGCACACTGACTGCCGGGATGAAATACGAGGCGGCCAGGAGGTTCCGCCTGGGGGCAGGTGGGAAGGACGCCCCCCCCGACCCCCAAGGACCACACTCAACCACTGCCTCTGTCAACTCCGCCCTGGCAAAGGTGTGACCTCATATGCCCCATTTATTCTTCCACCATCCCCACACCCCGTCTCTTCTACTCTTATAAGTGAGATTTACACCCCTGGGGTTTGATCCATGTAAATGCAAAACCCTCCAGAAGACGACAAAGGAGCACTCTGCGATTTCCAAATGATAAACACCCTCTCTGAGCTGCCACCTTATTATTATTATTTTTTCTTTTTAAGGCCGCACCTGCAGTATATGGAAGTCACCGGGCTAGGTAGGGGTTGAATGGGAACGGAAGCTGCCAGCCTACGCCACAGCCACAGCCACAGCCACAGCAACGTAGGATCTGAGCCACATCCTCAACCTACACCATAGCTCACGGCAACCCCAGATCTTTAACCCCCCGAGTGAGGTCAGGGATCGAACCCGCATCGTCATGGATACTAGTCGGGTTCTCAACCTGCTGAGCCACAACGGGAACTCCTTAAAATTCTTACACCAACTGCCTTTATAACACAGAGTCAAGGACAGGGCAAACAGAAGGGGTTTTACACGTGAGATGTTAAAGCATCTTCTGCAGGGACATCTTAGCAGCTGGACCAGCCAGAACAAAGAAATGGAGTTCATAACTTGCCAAGGCCCCTCTGGGGCTGGTGGCCTCTGATCCCCAGAGTAATTGCCAACGGGCAGCCTTGTGCACACACAGCCACGCACACGCCCTTCCCAACACGCACACACCTGAGGGCCCAGGATTCTTTGCACAAGGTGACGCCAGCTCCCTTTGATGCTCGCCGGATGTGTTCCCATTGGGCGAAAAGTAGACCTCAATAAAACCCAGCATTATCAAGAGACCGGTGGTGGGTGATTGCACTGGCCTGTTATCTCCGGGACCCGGGTGGGGCTGCTTTGTGGTTCCCCATTGAAAAGCATTAACTTCTAGGTGGATCAAAGACCCTTCCGAACCAGCCGGCCTGGATCCCTTGTTTATCCGTAAAGGACTGTTCCTAAAGATGGACTTGAAGATAATAGAGACCCCAGGCCCAGCCTCCCTCCACCCTCTCCTTATCCTGCATTACATCCCTAGGGGCCACTCACAAGGCCCTTCTCATCTCTTTCTTCTGACAGCACCAGCAAGTGGGGAACTGGGCCTGGGAATGTCTCAGCCCTGCTGTCACAATGGGGGTCAAGGGACAGAGAGATGCCTTTTTGGGGACCACGCCAGCGTTCCCCTCTCCTCTGTGGATTACGCCAGGGAGGAGATTCCGGCAAGGAGGGCATTTCCCGGACTCTTTCCTCACGAGGGATAAAGCGACAGGTCCCCACACCTGGTCCCCGAAGTCCCCCACTGGACTCTGCTGTCTACCCTGAGGTTCAAGGGCCAGCGATCAGCCCGCAGTGAGGACACAGAGGGACCTCTGAGCTGTCCGGATCGGGAACAGCAAGAAGGAGTGCCCGTCGGCACCGGGAGAAGAGGCAGGTGCACTTCAGGACCGCAGGTGCTGGCAGCTGCCTCGGCCCCAAGCAGGGCTGGCAGCTGGAGGGGGCGCTGCTGTGTTTTTCTTCTTTGAGTTCAGAGTAACCTGGCTTAGTGTCCTGCCCCGAAGAGATGCATGAACGAACGAACGAAGGAATGAATGAACAAACGAATCCCTAGCAACTCAGGCTGTTTATCTCACCAGTGTGGGAGGGACGCGGGGCCTGGACACTCAGTCCTAACAGTGGGGACGCCGCAGGGAGCACATCTCACTGGAGGCACCTTAGCTGAATAATATTGAGTCAGATCAAGGGTCCAGTCCAGGGGCCTGGGCAAGTGACCTCAACTCTCTTTAGCCCATCAGTAAAACAGGAAGAGTAGTCGTACCTCCTCTACGGGAAAAGAATCTGAAAGGGAATGAATGTGTGTACATATATAACCGAATCACTTTGTTGTACAGCAGAAACGATCAAATCAACCTTGTAAATCAAATAAACTTCAATAAAACTTTAAACAATGAAAAAACAAAAAAAGGTCATGCCTCTGCCACCGCAGGGTTGTGAGGTTCACTGAGCGCATTTGGCATTATCACCGGATTTTCCTACAGCACCGTCTCTATTAAAGAACCCAGGAGTTCCCATTGTGGCTCAGTGGTAACGAACACGAGGACGTGGGTTCGATCCCTGGCCTCCCTTGGTGGGTTAAGGATCTGGTGATGCCCCAAGCTGTGGTATAGGTCACAGATTCAGATCGGATCCCACGTTGCTGTGGCTGTGGTGTAGGCCGTCAGCTGCAGCTCCGATTAGACCCCTAGTCTTGGAAATTCCATATGCCGCAGGTGTGGCCCTAAAACAACAACAACAACAACAAAAAGAATCCAGGCAGCACATTTCCAAGGAAGGAAGGACATTAAGTAAGTGCTTTTGTAATTTTCCTGGTGTAGAACTCCAGCACCATCTTCCATTGCTTCTTTATTTTTTTTTCTTTTTAGAGCCACACCTGCAGCATATGGAAGTTCCCAGGCTAGGGGTTGAATCCAAGCTACAGCTGCAGGGCTACACCACAGCCACAGCCACGCCAGATCCAAGCCACGTCTGCGACCTACGCCACGGCTCACGGCAACACTGGATCCCCGACCCGCTGAGCGAGGCCAGGGATCGAACCCGCCTCCTCATGGATACTAGTCGGATTTGTTTCCGCTGCACCACAACAGGAACTAGCCCCCTCCCTTATTTGTAAATCAATAAAGTTATTTCTATCATTTCAATTAACCCTTACTTCAACCTCCTCCATGTTCCCTCAACTGCCCCTAAAAAGTCTGAGAACTCCATGTGGGGGAGAAGGCGATGAAGCCAGGAGTTGTGGGCAGGTGATACTGGCCATTCCTAAGGGAGCCCCACCATGAACAAGGTTATGCCCTTGACTCCATCTGTGCTGAGACGAATGGGAACTCTAGCTTTGCCATGATTTAAGGGTGAAATGCAGAGACACCCTCTGCCTTCAGCTTGTACGGCTTTACATAAGGACGCCACCGGGACTCTGGTGTGCCTGGCCCCGCACAGCCCAGCCAGCCCGTGGTGCTGCAGGTGCCAAGGTGACAGGGAAGCTGAGTCTCAGCACCCTGCGGTCACAGCGGGGCCAGGCTATTACCCAAGGCTGCAGCTGGGCTCTCGGAGGCGCTGGGAGGTCAGGCAGCAAGTTCACAGGACAGGCCACCCACACGGCACATCAGGGCCGCTGGGCTGTCCCGGGGGCCAGCGCGGCTCCAGCCCTTGGCCCTGACTGGGAACACTCCACCATATGGCCTCCCTTGGGGAGGATGAGAGGAAGAAAAGACTTCAACCAGGGGCAAGACAGAGCCACGCCTCCCTCTCCGTGCCAGAGACCCGTCTGTCCTGGGTATGGGGGAGGGGTGGCTAGAACTGTCCCCAGCAGGCCCAGTAAAGGACCGGGGCCACTCTGAAGCAATGGGACCGGGTCTCCCTCTCTACAGCCCCCAGATGTGTTTCCAGGATTTGACATGAATTTCAAAAACCCTGAACCATGGGTTACTTCACACTTTATGAATGAAAGACCCAAACTGGATTTTCATGTTTGTAGAAAGAGCTCTGACCTGGAGTGGAGGCAGTGGAGCAAAACAGGAAGAGAATGATCTTTCTCTTGTTCTCTTCCTCCCTTCTCCCCCCCCCCCCCGCCCCGTGTATGTGTGTGTCTCTCTCTTCTCTGTAAAAGTCTGGGGAGCTTGCGGGGTGGGGGACACAGAAGATCTTGGCAGCAGCGGCCTCGAGGTCCCCTGGAGCCCCTGTGTTCCGGTGAAAGCTTTCTCTTTTCTTCGGTCCATAGACACCAGTCCCCATCGCAGTCGGCTGGGCAGGGGGTGGGGGTGGCGGGAGCTGGGTGAGGCTCTGGGAAAAGAAATAGGCGAAGAACAGATTCTCTGGCAGGGCTGCCAGGAAAAGAGCCCCAATGCCTCGTCTGGGCGGAAGGCAACCTTCCCAGGTCCCCAGCGTGCTGGGACTTGCTGGAAACCAGAGCCCTGGCTGGCAAAACAAGGGTGGACAGTGGAACCAGAATTCAAAGGGGCGGCCGAAGGAGGGGGGCTGGGGCGGGGGGTGGGGGGGTGGAGAAAGGGAGGTTTCAGTGAATCATATAAATTAGAGACAGAAGGGATGTCAAGCCACATTCACTTCCTTCCTCTCCTAATGGGAATTATCTCATTAGCCCCCCAGCCTTCTAGAGGCTAACTTTAAATGATTCCTGTGACGGCGATTTCAATCTACAGCCCCCCTCCAGCCCCCCACCCCCGGCCCGCCCCCAATCCACTGATCTGACTCCTAGGAGAGCGAAGAAGGGGTCTTAAAGGGACAGTAACAAAAAGACGCCAGTTGAATCTACTTAACTCTGAATGCTTTCTCCAAACATCTCACACAAACTTAGCGTGGCCCTTTACCCTTTATTTCCACTTATAGGAATTTACGGTAGGAAAATAGTCATGGTCACGGTAATAGGCTCAAAAAACAACATGCCTAGGAGCTCCTGTTGTGGCTCAGTGGGTTAAGAACCTGACCTAGGGTCTCTGAGGATGCAGGTTCAATCCTTGGCCTCACTCAGTGGATGAAGGATCTGGCGTTGCTGTGAGCTGCGGCGTAGGTTGCATTTGGGGCTCAGATCCGGTGTTGCCGTGACTGTGGCGCAGGCCAGCATCCGCAGCTCCGATTTGACTCCTAGCCCAGGAACTTCCTTATGCCGCAGGTGTGGCTGTAAAAAGAAAAAGGAAGTATGACATCCTTTGTCCCACCCCCACCCCCAAAAGATAGATATATCCTAATCTCTGGAACCTATACATGTTGTCTTACGTGGCAAAAAGGGACTTGGCAGATGATACTAAGTTAAGGATCTTAAAATGGGAAGAATATCCTGGATTATCCCGATGGGCTCTCAATGCAATCACAAACCTTCTTATGAGAAGGGAACATAGGAGGCATTGATGCCAGAGAGGAAGACGTGATGGGACCACAAAGGTAAAGACTGGAGTGATGCGGCTACAAGTCAAGGGGATGCAAACAGCCTCCAGAGCTGAAACAGGCCTCGAATGATTTCCCCCCGGAGTCTCTAGAAGGAACCAGCCCTGACAACAGCTTGATTTTAGCCCCATAAGACTTATTTCACACCTCTGGCCTCTAGAACTACAAGAGGATAAATGTGTGTGTGTGTTGAACCACCAAGTTGGTAGTAATTTGTTACAGGAGCCCCAGGAAACTTGGTACAGATATGGCTAAAGGTCTTGCTACCAAGATTGTCATCTGGGCCTTATCTCACAGCAAAGGGGGAAAAAAATTGAACCTGTTCAAAAATAACTATGCTATCACCCTACAATGAAATACCCAACTATAAAAATACTGAAATATCTTATTTCATAATAAAGGATTAATGGATAAGTGAGTATGGATTCTAAATAGTTTCCCTGTCTTTTGTGAATTTTTCTAATGGTAAGCATCTTAGAATCACTTCTGTCATTGTGAAAGTCACACATGTATTTGCACAGTGGTATGAGGATGGTTTGATCCCTTTCTATGACTGGAGAAGAAGGAACCGGGGACATTTTAGCAGAGAGAGGTCAAACAGAGTTAGAGAATCCAGGGTTGGTACCTTTCCGGGCTCTGAAGATTGTCAAATTTCCTGGCACACGTGTTCTCCTCTACGTACATCATGGCCTAGCATTACAGGTGGCTTAAAAAAAAAAAAAAAAAAACCTGACATTTATTTTCCCACAGTTCTGGAAGCCAGAAGTCCAAGGTCAAGGTGTCGGTAGAGTTGGTGCTTTCTGGAGGTCTGGAGGGAGAATCTGTTCCAGGTCCCCCTCCCCACTTCTGGTGACTCCCAGCAATCCTTGGCTGGGAGATTTATCACTCCAATCTTTGCCTCTATCATCACGGGGCCTTCTTCTCTATGTGTTTCCTTGTCTCTTCTAAGGACTGGCCATTGGATCCTTAACTAAATGCAACTGCAAAGATGTTATTTCCAAACAAGATTCCATTCTGAGGTTCTAGGTGAACGTGAATTCTGGGGGAGGGGATGCTATTCAATCCACTACAGATGCCCTGCAGCTCCTTTCTCGCTCCACTTCAGTCCATGTTTTCCCCAAGTCTCAGCAACCTTATAAGGTTTCTGATTCCTCTCGGCCCCAGAAGTCAATCCCTTTTGGAAGTAGTCAGAGGCAGACAGCCTAAATGAATGAACTTCTCAACAGAGTTACCAATGTTAGAGTGGGTGGCCTTAGGAAAGATCAGATTCTCCACTCCTGAAGTGTTCAAGCAGAAAACATACCTCTCTGGAAAGACTCTGGGGAGATCCTGGGTCTGGAGGGGAGATGGTATTGGGTAGTCAAAAGAGTTGGGTTTTATGAGAACAAAGATGGTACCCAATCCACCTGGCACAGTGTTGGGCATAGAAAAGGCACTAGCTAGGATGCTTATGGCCCTGTCAGAGATGCCCCCTTAAATCTCAACATTCCTCCCTTCAGTGAATGCATGGAACACTATAAAGCAAAATCATCTAAGAATTAGATGCTTTGTACATTCAACTACTATTTGTTGAGCCCCTCCCTGGTATACTGCATACAACATGACACTCCTATGTGCCTCTCTCTTCTCCGACGGCAAGAAGGTAACAAATCAGATCATATAGCAGAAGACACCGAAATCAGCAGCCCGGTGATTACATGGACTTGGAGCCACCAGAGTTTCTATACAGGCAGTTGGAGGGTCCCTCGGGAAAAGCTGGCATAAGGTCCCAGGATCTTTTTGCTCCCACCCTGCCCACTAAGAAAGGGCGAGAAGGCTGAGGAGAGTCAGCAAGGGCAGGCTGTCTGTTCGTGCTGGAGCCCTGACAAAGCACACCCACCAGGTGGTGACTTATCAGCTGTGGGAGGCCCAAGAAGCTCTTAAGCCACAAGTGGGTGCCTGCAAAGCCACCTTCCCAGGGGAGCACAGGCCTCCGGCCCTGCTCTGCAGCTAATCACCGTCAGCACCCTGGTGCCTCAACCCCAATCTGGGTGGGCCTCACCACTCTCAGAGCCTTGTCACGTGCTCGGTGATCTCAGCTGGCCTCACACAAACCCTGTCAAGTAAGCAGGACAGGTGTTGTTATGATTCCCACTTTGCAGATGAGGAAACTCTGCTGGAGCAATTCGATAACCCACTCAGGGCCACCCAGGGAGAGCTTGTCCTATTGGCTAAGCCCAGTATTCCTTTCGTAGCTCAGGGGACAAGAGGGGTCCCCACCCTCTCGGTACGTCCCACCAGGCTGTTAGGGCTTTGCGCAAGTGGCAACAAATATGGGGGAGGGCTCTTCCCTCTGGCTTCCTTTTTCTGGAGACCAGGGAGCCTGGCACACAAAAATCCCCGCCTCCTCCCATTTAGTCGACCATTGTCCTCCTGCTTGATGGCTGGAAGTGGAAGGGCATGGACTGGGCGGAGGAAGGCATGGCTTGTACCCAGGCTGGGCCTCCCCCGAGGGCAGTGAAGCATGCCTTTTGGGATCCTGGGGCAGAAGCTGTCCACTGTGTACTTTTCCTGGCACAGAGAAAGAAAGAGGAGCGGGCAGAGCTCAATTGAATGCCTGGCTCAACTCAGGAGCTAGGGCTTTCCCAACCTGTCCCGCAGACGTCCTCAGAGCTGGGCCCTGTCTCCCCAAGCTGTCCCCAGCAGCCTCGGGAAGTGGCTGGCTACACTGCAGAGCAGAAGGGACCAAGCACACATTACTCTCTTCTGGGGCTGCAGGTCAGTAGGGTCTAAGGCAATGATCCCGTGGGAGGTGGCCGCGCTTCTCTGCGGTGGGGCTCCCTGGACGGGGTAGCCCACATGGCCTGAGGCTGTGTGCTGTAGGTCTGATTGAGTCCCAGGAGCCAGGACTGGGCACCTGCGGGGTGAGGAGTGCGAGGCAGGCAGGGCCAGCCCATCCACGGCCTGCTCCCAGAATGCCTGGATGCGGGTTCAGCTGTCAGCTGCGGTTTCCCCTCGAGGAACCTCATCCTTTGTGGAATCTGCACCCCGAGGGGCACCTTAGGAGAGGCTGGGCAACTAAGAGCCGCTTCTGCACTTGGGGTCAGGCCGGAAGGGAGCCATGAGAGGCGACTCAATGGTGTGGGAGCCGTGAGCAGCCAGCCTGCCTCCAGCGATCCAGGCCAGCGTCCGGTTCCCATGACACTCTTACTGGCAGCGTTAATAACTAACCGAGTCCCAGACAGGTGCTGGCGGCCTGGCCTTAGGAGTTCTTGTTCAGGGTTGAAAGTGAGTCACTTCCTTTTTATCGTTTGCTAGCAGAGTGAGTCACCAGAGCTTCACACAAGCTCTCACACCTTAGCCAAGAAACATTCGTGCCCATACCTTTGACCACCTGTTTTCCAGGTCAGCTGGGCCCTGTGGAGCTGACACTCATGGTTTAGGCCAAGCAGCATCCCCGAGATGCAGCCTTCACACCTGACCCCTTCAATTGGGACAGCGAGTCCTGACCCACAAGGAGTCTGGAGAGAAAGCCTGACAGGTGCCCACCCAGGCCCGAGGCTGGGTTAGGTCTGTGTCACCTGTGACCTTTAGCAGGGCTCTCCTACTTGCCCAGCCCTCTGTTTGGAAACAGACTAGAAGTGGAAAGTTCCAGAACTGATGAACTAAAGGACAGAACTGCGAGGCAATAAGTCAACTTCTCTCTTGGGAATAACAGAGGCTGAATGTAGGTAAAGTGAGTCCCATACTGTTAACACGCTTCCCTAGTTCCTGCGTCAGGTGGGAGATTGGCCACCAAGGTCAAGACCAGTATCAGGCTCCTAGGGTGACTCTGAAGTAAACTCTCTCAGGAAGAACTGTCTGGATCGATAGCCAATGAATCGCACCTGGGAAAACAAACTCATATACCTCTTTGTGTAATCCTTCTCCACTCATGTACGGTCTCTCCTCCAAGAGAATTTTTTTTTTAATTAAAAAGGGAAAGTAAGAGAGAGAAAAAGAAAATATGAAGATTAAAAAAAGAGAGTGAAAAAAAAAAACCTCACTGAAATAGTTTGGGGATTTACTTTTTATTTTTCATCCTCAAAAAGTCCCTCTCGGCTACCTGGTTTCTAAAACAGACGGTAAACACAGATGACATCAAATTGGACAGCACTGGGTGTCTCCCGGCCCAGGGGCTGGCGGCAGGTGTGAGACTGACAGGTTAAGAAAAGATGACACTATTTCTATCCTTAGAAGATGAAAACCAAGGAGGAGAAATGACAGCAGAGACTGAGCACTGGGTGTGGCGGGAAATCTGACACCCTGCCAGCCGCTGGCCTTTTCGGTGAACTCGCTCGTCTAGATGTCTAGATGGGGCGACGACGTGGGAGCTCCCCGTTGGCGATTTTTGTTTATTCCCCCGCCCCCATCTCTCAGGTATCACGGCGCAATTCACCCCCGGGGCCTGGACAGCTTGGGAGGGGCGGTGACTGTCTTAGCTCAGTGGAGCACCCAGGACTTTCCAAACTGCATTTTGAAATGCACTTGCTAAGGCAGTGGCTTTGGCTTGACCCCTGCAGGGTGTGAGGTGCTTCCCCCACCCTCCCCCAACACACACACACACGTCCTGCACACAGTATCTGCGTCCATAGCACCAAGGGTAGATGCCGGAGAGAGACTCCACCCCCAGCGGCTGGCTCAAGGGACCGAGTGAGTCATGAGGCCTGAGCAGTGACCACGATGTCCCAGGGTGAAGTGGGAGGCCTGGTGACAGAGCCCCCGCTGCAGGGACGTGAGCCATGGTGACTCATATTTGGACCCCGCGGGGAAGTTCCATCGGTGAGTCCTCTGGATGGCTCTCGTCCCCTGGGGTGAGGTCATTGCCACGGCCGCCCAGAACTGGGACTTGCTTCTTTCTCCCCGAGCCCCGGCTTTTCGCTCTCAATTATGGTTATGGCAGAAATCACCATTTTAGCCGCAGCACCTCTTCCCCTTCCCCCCTCCCCGCACCCACCCACGCCCATGATGGATGGGCCCGAGGAAAGGGCCTGTCCTCCCCGGGCGTCAGATTTTTCATCTGTAAAAACAGTCCTTCCTCCTGATGATCTCACACAGGAGCCTTTGGGGCTCAGAGGCAGTGAACACGACCCTTCTTTGAAAGGAAGTCTGCCAAGGCAGTGCAGGTCGGTAATACGTTAATATCGCCGTTTATGACTGTAGCTCCACGGACCCAGCCCTCCAGCCACCACCTCCCTCCATCTCTCTAGGCTGTTTGGTCTAGAGGTGAACGAGGACAAGGCAATGGGTAGGAAGGTGTCTCCAGGAGAACTGGTACCCAGGAGCGTGGCGGGGCCGCTCAGAAAGACACTCAAGCTTGGGGGAAATATTCAGGAAAAGACTCCGTTTTGCCCACTGTCTCTTCCTTTCTCCAAGTGTTTCTACCAGAGCCCGTAGACATTTCTCTGACATCGTCAGGTAGACGGGGGTGGGCCACGGTCCCCAGCTAGCTCTTCTGCCATACGCACGAGTCACGGCCACGTCCCCCAGAGATGGGAACCAGGCATTCCATTAGGGGCGGAGTTTTCTGTGCACCTGCCGTCAATCACAGGGCATTTCCTAACAGCCGCGACCAGGTCTTCATGGGAGCTTTCTCAGGAGGGCCCCGTTTCGGAGGTGCCCACCTTGAGGGTCCCTAGGACCACAGAACAGGAAAGACGGCAGAGGAAGCACGCCATTCCCGCGATTATCCCGTGCTTCCTGCAACGTCACGCACCGCCCCCTTGGAAGGAAGGAGGGGGGCGGGGAACGGTCGTGAGCAGTGCCCCCCTCCCCGGGGGTGACCACCCCACTGTCAGGTGTCCTTGGAGAAGAGTCCGCAGCTCCACTGCCCTGACACACTGGGACAGGAGAGCAGGGCCGGCCTGTGTCTCGCCTCCTATAACTTGTTCCTTATTCCCTTTTCTCTGTTTTTCCTCTTTCACTACTGGTCTTTGCTGCTGAGTCTACAGCCTGCCAGTGGCACCACAGGCCGGTGGGAGGGGGAGAACGACCCTTGGATTAAGCCCCGACCCCAGCGCAAGAGGGTCTGCGGAGTGAGGCAGTCACAGCCGCTGAGACTCAGCCCCTGGGAAGCGGCCTCACAGGTTTTCAGCGCTTCACCGCCATGACGTCATTCTATTGTCATGTGTAGGTGAGTACACAGGAGAGAAGAGGCTGCTTCAACGCCCCTTGTATTTGAACCCTCATCCCTCAGGGGCCTTGTGCCCCTCGGCTCCCATACCAGCCCCTAGTAACAGGGCTCACGGCAGGCTTTGCTCAAAATCCTGCTGTGACGGCCCCGAGCATCCTTGGAGAGAAGGTCCGATGTCCCCCAGGCCTCATCCCCAGACCTCAGCTCCCCCACGTAGCTCCAACCCCGACCCGCATTCCTGTCCTCAAAGCTGCCAGGTACCTGCCTTGGCCTTGATGGAGCTGCTCCCTGCAGACAGCTAGCTCTTCCCGGCTCACCTCCTCGAAGCCTGAGCTCAGGTGGCACCTTGGTGAGCGTCCACCCTCCTCAAGGCCGCGACCTGCCCCCCTCCCCACAGCACATGTGAATGGCCTTTCCTGCTCTGACGTCCATTTTTTTTTTCCTTCAAGGCTCTCACCTTCTTAGGTACTAGATAGTTTACTTATTTACTATTTCTGCTGCTTATCCTCTCCTGGCGCCGCGCTGGAAGGCGGGTTCCCTGAGAGCGGATGGTCTTCTCTAGGCAGAACATGCTGCCACGTAGCAGTCCCCCGATAACCGTCTGCTGGATGAATGAATGCAGAACGAGGGACCCGCTGCCATCTGGATTGGGGTACAGGGCTATGCATCTTATGGAATGAACAGACCTTCAGGTTGGGGAGGGTCTCCCAGGGAGGGAGGGGAGAGGGCTGGCCGAGGCAGAGGGTGCTGTTCTCAGAAAGGCGGTGCCCACAGTTTGCTTGGAAATCCCCTTGGGGTCACTCATTAACCCCTGGTCCCCACCCCGCCCCTACCCTGCACCGCCTGCCCGTCACCCAAACCCAGATAGCGGCTCGAGAATAATTAAAGCATCTGCCTCTTCTTTCCAGACCCATCCTCCCACGGGGGAACCCACACCACCGTCTGAGTGCCTAGTCTGTGCAGGCTTTAGAAGGAGCAAGGAAAAAGGGGTGGGGGCACAGAACACCCAAGTAACAGAAAACCAGCCCCACCTCCACCTGCTCTCAAGGTGCCAGCTGGGGAGGCAAAGCAAGACTGCAGGTTAGGTCCCGAAAGCGGATGTGTCGATGCCCTGGGGCCCCGTGGGAGCAGGGTTTTGAGAAGTTGAGGCACACAGATGGGGACATGGGGAGAGCACAGAGGCAGGGCGTGGAAATATTCTAGTCTTTTGGGGTGAGATCCAAAACAGGTGAGCTTGGCTCAATGGAGTACTACTCAGCCATAAAAAAGAACAAAGTAATGCCACTTGCAGCCACACAGATGCAACTAGAGACTCCACTACTAAGTGAAGTAAGTCCGAAAGCAACAGACAAAGACCATATGATGTCACTTATATCTGGAATCTAATATAGGGCACAAATGAAGCTTTCCACAGAAAAGAAACTCATGGACTTGGAGAACAGACTTGTGGTTGCCAAGGGGGAGGGGGAGGGAGTGGGATGGGTTGGGAATCTAGGGTTAATAGATGCACACTATTGCCTTTGGGATGGACAAGCAATGAGATCTTGCTGTATAGCACTGGGAACTCTGTCTGGTCACTTGTGATGGAGCATGATGGAAGATAATGTGAAAAACATCTGTGAGAAAGAGTATATTTATATGACTGAGTCACTTTGCTGTATAGTGGAAAATAGAACACTGTACACCAACCATAACGGAATAAAAATCACCATTAAAAAAACCAAAAATCAAAAAACAGGTGAGCTTGGCTGAAAGGCTTCACATTTGAGTGGGAAGGTAAAATTGAGTTCCCAAGGAGCTCTGGTTGCCAAGACGATACAGAGATCCACAGAAGGTTGTTTGGTTTGTGTGTAATCAGAAAGCGACCCAATGAGAACTAAGTTTAAGAAGAAGGCTCAGGGAAAACACAAATACAATTACTCTGGAAAAGAAAGACTGGAATTCCAAAGGTTGGAGCTCTGAAGGCGTAGTCCACCTTGGCCTGCCAATGTCAGAGCAGTGGGGTGCCTGGGAAGAGGGAAATTACTGCAGGGCATCTGGCAGGACTCAAGCGCCAGGGGCTGGCGGTGTGAGCAGCACTCGCCGTGCCTTCCTTCTGACTGATCCATGTGGATAATGGCGAGTGAGCAAGAGAACTCACAGACAGGCACCCACCATGACCTGGACGTCTCGTGTTATCGCATTAAGGAAGGGGCATTGGTTGGGAGCGGCAGTGGGATGGACTAGGAGTCTGGGGTTAGCAATCCATTCAGAATGGATAAGCAGTGAGGTCCTGCTGTCCAACACAGGGAACTCTACCCAGTCTCTTGGGATAAACCATGATGGAAAGACAATACAAGAGAGGGAATGTGTGTGTGTGTGTATATATGTACACGCATGCACACACACACACACACACACACACACACACACACACACACGTATGACTGAGTCACTTCGCTGTACAGCAGAAATCGGCACAACGTCGTAAATCCACTAACCTTTAACAAAACAATTTAACGAGCATAGGGCATTAGCATCACCATCTTACAGAGGAGGAAGCAGGGGCTTCAGAGTTCACCTTAGCTCGCTCTGGAGCTGATAAAACGACAACGATAAAGCAGACATTTTCTCTGTGCTTCCTATGTCCCAGGCCCGGTGCTAGGCCCCTGGCTCTGTATTCTCTCACGGAACGTCACAACGTGGCAGGGAAGCGGCTTCACCAACCCCGGTTCACAGATGTGTGGATGGAGGTCTGGCCATGCAAAGGTCACGGGTCTGTGGTCACAAGGTGAGGAAACAGTCGGGGCAGGATCTGAACCCAGGACTTGTGTCCTGTTTACCCTGATGCTAGATCAACAGTGGCGGACCAGCTCCACAACCTCCCGGTTCCAAAAGGCCGGCTTTGTATCACGCAGCCCTCCCTGTGCGAGACCATCTGCTGCCTCCAGTCAAACACGCCCACGCTCTGAGCTTCCAGCTACGTTGGCGGGACACACATGTGTGACTGAGACTTACGGCCGGAACCAGATTTCTGTGGCTGGTGGGGTCTCAGCAGCTACGGGCAGCCCAGCCCTTGCACGCAGGGAGTGGCCTCTCGCCCCACAACCTGCTTTATTAGGGCCAGACTGTAATCAACTGCATTCCAGAAAGCCCTGAGAGCTCCCCCTGCCCCCGTTTATGGCCACCTGCGGCACATGGACGTTCCCAAGCCAGGGATCAAATTGGAGCTGCAGCTGCCAGCCTTTGCCACAGCCACAGCAACACTGGATCCGAGCCGCATCTGTGACCAGCCCCAGCCTGTAGCAAGCCAGATCCTTAACCCACTGAGCCAGGCTAGAGATCGAAACCACACCCTCACAGAGACAACGTCGGGTCCTTAACCCACTGAGCCACAACGGGAACTCCCCCAGTATACCCTTTAATCCCGCAGTCAGTCTCGGCGCTCCTGAAGGTCAGCAGGTGCAGTCCCCCTACCCCTTTGTCTCTGGACCTGCTGCTTTGGGGTCACCTACCCGATGGCTCTCCTGGCAAAATGCAAGACCTCTGTGCCCTGCCTTGGACCTGTGCATATAAAGAGCCGGCAGCAGGCACAGTGTGCCAGGGAACCGGGACAATTCACTGTCACTAGGAATGGAGAGAGAATACAGGGCTGGTCGGGGCTCCCTGGCTCCCTCACAAACTAACTGTGGCAACTCTAGGCAAATGACGGTACCTCAGTTTCCTCATCTGTAGGCTGGGTATAACATGACTGATCTGCTTGGGTGGTGAGAGGTGAGAATAAGATCATCTGAGTACAGGCTGTGAGAACACAAGCCTGGCCTGAACGAATCACGATGACTGTCAGTATTTATTAACCTGTCTCTGGGCCTTCCCTGATGGCCAAGGGCAAGGCTCCTGCCTGCCCATCACCACCCTGGGCTGGCCGCACCGCGGGAGCAGCAGAACCCCCAAAGCGCGAGGAGCAGCAGGGGTGCGGTTGTGTTGGATGTGACTGCGGCGTGCAGCTCACCTTTTATCTCGTCCTTCTTTCCTGGTTTGAAGCACCTACCCAGGTCAGCCACAAATCTCCGGTTTTGCCTGGAAAAAAAGAGGACAGCGGCATCAGGAAACACAATAATGAAACTCATCTTCAAGCTTAAAATGAAGGCCAGCCAACCTCCCGAGGGCATAGGAGTTTAACAGCTGCTTATTCCCTTTTTTTTTTTTCTTTAGGACTGCACTCTCGGCATAGGGAAGTTCCCAGGCTAGGGATCGAATCAGAGCTACGGCTGCCGGCCTATGCTACAGCCACAGCGACGCCAGATCCTTAACCCACTGAGCGAGGCCAGGGATTGAACCCACATCCTCATGGATCCTAATCGGGTTCGTTAACCAAAGCGAACTCCCAATCGGTGTTTATTCTTCAATTTGAAATAAAACCACATGGCTTCGGAGTAAAGGGAGAGATTCATTTCTTATTCGCTGTGCACATAGAAAAGAGAGGAATACTTTAAAAGAAATATAGGTTGTCACCATAAAAAAAAACTAGACTTAGAATACAGTTAAGACGTGGCATTCCTGCTGTGGTGCAGTGGGTTTAGAATCCTGGCGCAGCAGCTTGGGTCGCTGTGGAAGCTCGGGTTCAGTCCCTGTCCTGGGAACTTCCATATGCTGTGGGTGTGGCCGTGGAAAATTTTAAAGTAAAAAATAAATCAAAAAATAAACTAAGACATGAGTGGATATTACACTGGATAGTACCTTTTTTTTTTTCCAAGTTATAACAAAACGTAGATTCACCGTGGACCTTTCCTACAAAAATAATCTATCGTCACACCTGAGTTGGAAGCCTTTTACTCAAAGATACCTATGATACTGTTTCTGCATTTTTATATGTACGCCCTTATGGTGTGTTTGAATACATTGAATGATATAACATATAACCAACACTTAGCTGTATACTGGCCCCTATCAGGCACACAATAAATACTGTAAGTATTAGGCACTCAATAAATAAATTTATTCATAAAATAAATATTACGCTTTTATGAATTTTCCTCCTCTGTGGGTTTCTGTAGAGCAAGGCTATTCCATACCATCCACATAATTCTTGAGCAAATATGCACAGTTATCAGCACAATTGCTGCAAAAATAGACATTTAATCTTTAAATCCGAACTCCGTTCAACCTAATTCAGACACCAGAAGCGCAATATTTCAAAAGGTGTTTAAAGATAATAGCCCCGTTCTAAATTTCCCCATCATTAGGCTCCAAGAAATCACTCCAGACCCTTAGATTGGCAAATGAAAACAGAGAGAAGAAAGAAAAAGGGGGAAAATAATACCATTAGTTTTGAAATAGAAAACCTGTAGCCTTCACTCACAAGAGAAAGGACTTTGGGTGGAGTTTTTGTCCCTTCGCTGGATACGCACACGGCATCTTGGGGCTCAGATCACTCTCTTGGTTCCTAGAGTTTCTGAGGCTAGGTCTCATCTGGTCCTCCACGGCCAACGTCACCAACCCAAGCCCATCACCAGATCAGGGTCCCCGTGTGCTCCAGCCCCGTACCTCCCCCCCAAATCCTGGGGACACGTGTTCACGGAGCTAGCTTCCTCTACCATGAACTCACCTCAGGACCAACCTCAGATGCAATATAGGGCGCTTGACTATGGAGCAAAGATCCTGACAAGTTTAGCTTCAGTGAACCATGGGACTCTTGGGACCTCACTAGACAACTGGAAAGTGCTAGGAACCTGCCTACAAAACAGAAACAGACTCCTTGACACAGAGCACAGACTTGCGGCTGCCAAAGCGGGAGGGGGGAGGGAGCGGGATGGGCGGGGAGTTTGGGGTTGGTAGATGCAAACTATTCGATTTAGAATGGATAAGCAACGAGGTCCTACTGTACAGCACGGGGAACTGTGTCTAGTCCCTTGAGATAGAACATGACGGAAGATCATATGAGAAGAAGAACGTGTAGATATGTATAACTGGGTCACCACGCTATGCACCAAACCCAGACTGGAAGAAGAAAGCAAAGGTTAACAGCTGTCATCCCACGGTAGTAAGTCGATGGGTGATTTGGGTTTCGGGTTCTCATTTCTGCGTGGCTCACGTGTTGGACAAAGAATAATGAAATGCCATACTATTTTAAAAATAATGAAAATGCAAGGGATATTCATCGTCTTGAGCTAGAAATGAAACTATGAATGCACTTAAAAACAGTCAAAATAGAAGTTGCAGGATGGCTTGTGAAATCAGAAAGGGCTTGGAGCTCAGGGATCGAAGGCTGACAGCTTGATCCAAAGTTGGGGTTCCAGGTGCGATCCAGCAAGGGTGCTCTTGGGACCTCCTGCCTGGCCAGAGTGAGACCAGGAGTGGGACACACCCGGACGGCGAGGGCCGAGGGGTGAGCTTGAGGCAGGCAGAGATTTCATTCACAGCAGAGCAGTGCTTCCCACTGAAGTCTATGGGGTCAACACTGTCTTGAATGAGTACTGGACCAAGAATTCTCACCCAGCTGACAGGCTGCAGCCACAGGGCTGAGCAGACCTGCTTTGTGGCATTTTCCAAATACCTGCATTGTTAGAGGCAGAGGGCTCTCTGAGGGCATTTTCATGTTTCAATTCAGGACCTACCACTTCCTGGAGCTGCCAAGGAACCCAAGCTGCAAACCCAGGCTGCAAACAACCCAGGCTGCAAACAACCCAGGCCGCAAACCCAGGCCAGGCTCCACCAACACACCTTGCAGAGGCCAAGGCCAGAACGAAGGGACCTGCTGCTCCATCTGAGTGTGGACAAGAGATCGTGGACTGGAGCCTGAGAACTGGGACCCTCGTGGACCCTGTTCAAGTGCCCGGGTCTGGGAAGCTCGATCTCCCCTCCACTTCCCGGGCTTCTCGCTCCCTTCTGGCCTGGCACAGAGGGAGCTCCGACCTTGTTTAGCTGGATTTCCACCTCCCTCCCCCTCATCCTTGAAGATTCCCTGAAACCCTGCCTCCTAAGCCCCAGGGTGCCAGCTGCCTACGGGGCAGGCTGATCACGGATTACCAAATCCTCTCAGATTCTCTGCATCCAAATGGTACCTCGTCTACCCCCTCAACTAGGCCCCTTTTGGAACTTCCCCATCTCCATGAATTCAGCTTCACTCTCTTCATCCCCCAGAATGGCCCCCTGCCTAGTGCTCAGTCAGTCTCTCTACCTCCACTCAGTTCTTCTGCTCCTGTAGCCCTGGCTGGTCTTCTCTTACATCCCCACGGCCATGATAATAGCTCGGGCCCCTGATAACCTCAGGTTCGTAAGATTCCCGTAATGAAAATGTCATCTGTTGCCTACTGGGTCCCAGCCCTTCACGTGTGTCCCTTACTTAAATCCCTCATCTTGCAATCTCTTCTTGCCTCACTCACTATCCTTTCACATACTGGCTTTAGTTCCGGGCCGGAAAGTTCCACACTCTTTGGTACCCCGGGGCCTTTGCACCTGCTATTTCCTCAGCCGATCCCCTAACTCCCAAAGTCGCTGTCCAGACAGCACATTCTCAGACAGGCCATCCATGACGGTCCCAGCCAGCCAAACAGCACAACCCCTATGCCCTTCACAGCACGTAACTTCATCTGAAATTAATTAATCTGAAATAATTGTGTTTATTTCCTTTGCATTTGTGTCTCTGCCTGCTAGATTCCTGAGTGCTGGAGAGCACTGTTTTGTGTCTGCTTTTTTCTCTGTTGAATGAGCAGCACACCCTGCATGACACGGCCCTCTTTTAGTTGAACGAATGCATAAGTATCTCTAATAAGTATCCCTGTGCAAAAGATAGGGAATTGACCTACAGAAAGATTTAAACTTGCCTGAGATCACACGGCTATAAGCAGTTGAGTCAACATTTGCACCAAGCTCTTCTGGCTCCAGGGGTAAAGCTGAGAATAACCTTTTGCTACTCTGCCTTCCACTGCGGCAATAACCCCCAACCTGGAGCTCCTCAGCTTCAGACTTGCTGGTGCCAGTCCACTCTCCTAAGCTCTCCCGGCTTATTCTAAAATATCGGTCAGGCCAGCCAGATTCTGCTCGGCTGTTGCCAATGGCTCCTTCCTGCCTTCCACGCGGGAGACCAAACCCTTCTGCCTGAAATCCAAGGCCCGAGGCCCTCTGATTCCACCCCTTCTCTCTCCAGCCTTGCCGTAGGACTTCTTGGCAGGCATCTTATCTGCCCTCCGCTCCCCATACCTGCAACACCTCCCGTGCCCTGCCTCTCCCCAACACCTACCCTGTAAGCCGGGCCGAAGTCCCACCTTCCGAAAGAAGCCACCTGACTTTTCAGCCATCAGTGACAGCTCAGACTTGAGCCACAGAACCACTGACCGTATCCCATGACTGCACTAAACCCAGGGTATCCATCTTCTCTCCCCAAGATCCCTTTTTTTTTTCTTTTTAGGGCCGCACCTGTGGCATGTGGAAGTTCCCAGGAAATCTGAGTCGAAGTTGCAGCTGCCGGTCTTCGCCACAGCCACAGCAAGCCATCTGCAACCTATGCTGCAGTTTGTGGCAACGCCAGGATCCTTAACCCACTGAGCAAGGCCAGGGATCGAACCCGCATCCTCACGGACACTATGTCAGGTTCTTAACCCATTGTGCCACTACGGGAACTCCTCTCCCCAAGACCTTAACTTCCTTTGGGTAGCAATCACACGCTTGGATTCCTAAGAGCATCGTACAGGGTACAAGTCATTCCTAGGAGTAGCCACGCTGCCGTGCACCGCACGCCCTGGCCCACAGTACGGCTCAAACAACAGTGGCTGATCTCAGCAACTGCACGGTTCTCTCAGGACTGTTCAGCCAGAGGAGCTGGGCTTGCAGCTTTGAGTGGTTTTCCCAACCTGCCTCCATCAGGAGCTGCTAACGTTGGTTCAAGTTAGCGCCCTCTCCCCAGTCTTCCTTGAGTGGAATCTCTGATAAGAGCCTAAAGCAGAACCCAACCCACCGTGCGCTTTATAACAAAAACAACAACGAAACCTATTACAAGCCCCTCACGCTTTCTCTTTTAAAACCCACAGCCTGGCCTCTAGGGACACTTTCTGAATACAGCAACATCCAGGGGCCAGGATTAAGATGTGGCCGTGGCTGAGCGCCACCGGCTCCCAGCCTGCGGAGGGCTGACCCATGAAGGTGTGCGAGGCCCGGGTCCCCCACGCTCCCTCCAAGCCTTGGCCCCCGTGCACGGTTACACCATGTTCAAATGGAAAATAAAACGCTCAACTCCAAAACACTTTTCCAATGATATTTTAAGGAAAAATGAGATCACAGAAAATCAGGGAGGTAAGTTTCAACGGTGTGACCCCGAGCAACGTTTTCTTTTTTTTTTTTCCCTCAAAGAATCCCCCGAGAGGATTGCTCACCGGATTGGGGGGCGGGGGGGGGACATCTGGGGAGGCCCCAGCCCCAGAGACCACCTGGGCGGCGGCGGCAACCCTTACGCCAACAGGCAGGGCCCCGGGGATGCTCCCGGTGGGCCCACAGCCTCACTCCAAACAGCCCCAAATGGGCCCCGAGGTCCCTTGGGTTTGCGAAAGCAGCCGACAGCCCCCTTGCCAGCCAGGTCAACATTCCGCTTCTGCCAGAGATACCAAACGTTTCCTCCACCCACCCCGAGCCCAGCTCACCCAGCTATGAATAGTTATTAACGTTCACTCGGGGCATTAATTAAAAAACGTTCAGCCAGGCACATTCTCCTACTTTTAAAAAGTCATTTGGGTAAAGCGCCTTTCCATGCGGCAAACTTTCCAAACGACCGACAGGCTGACATTTCACGGTGTTTGTTTTAATCAAGAAAAGGGTGGGGGGAGCTGGCTCCCCGGTTGGCTTTTCAGGTGTCTTGATTTTTCGATGGGCAAGTCTCCGCTTAACGGCCGCACCGTGAGGCCGGGGCACAAAGCGGCTCCCGCCTCCCGGGGTCGGTGTCCGGGCTGGTGGGGAGGGACATGGCTGAAGGACCTGACGAAGCCCTTCTTGTCTTCCCTCCCAGCAACCAACTTCCCCTGTTGCTACTGTGACAAACTGAGGAGTCGGGGGACAGGGGGGCCAAGCTCCTAATGGTTCTCACAGGTCTTTCTTGGATCATGTGAGTTTGAAGCCCATTTCCGCCACGTAGCAGCCCTGGACTTCTGGGCTTCGGTTTCCTCATCTGTCAACAACTGACACGATAATAGTAGCTTCCTGTGAGGCTGTTTGGAGGATTAAGTAAATTAACTTTGGTAAAGCGCTAAGGAGCGTCTGGGGCACAATAAATGCTACACATGCGTTGGCTGAAAAGCCTTGCCTTCTTCCTAACAAAGTGGGACACAGGACCCCAGTAGTTCGGTAGAGGGCAGGACCTGCTCAGCTGGCCGGAGCGAGGAGGACGAGCCACCTGGTGTCCTACTTTTCGTGAAGCCACACGGTCCCTCCAGGGTCTAGCTGAGCCCCCGGGACACAGTGTGACAGCTCATCCTGAGGACTTAAGACACTGGACCATCCACCGTCTGCAGAACACACGGAAGCTCAGGGGATGAACTGTCTTAGGGAGGCCGTGCCCTGCCTGGCAGTGCCCTCTCCAGGGCCCCTTGGCGTCCAGGGCAGGCAGAGGACAGACGGGCGGCCGGTGGCGTGGGGTGTGTGAGGTTTGTGGGGGAGCACACTCGTCTCCCCAGCCCTTCCTCAGGACCACGCCTCGACCGGCCACCAGCCCAAGGGACACCAGATGCCCGCCTTTCTTAAGCAAAAACCAGCAAAGCCTTCCAATAACCCTGTAACAACAAAATACGAAAAACACAGGCGGGGCCCAGACCTTATCGAAAATCACTGCAAACCACAAGGGCGTTTCAGTGTTAATGGAGCACCTCCTGTGGGCTCGCGTCTCTAGAGCGGGCACCGGAAATGCCCAGCAGAGAAGGCAGGACCCAGGCTCCCCAGGGTAAAAAAAATCCAGTGGGAAAGATGACACTGAAAACAACCACATCTCATACTTGTGATCGATGCTATCATGTATCCCCTGTGGGCAGATTCCACATTACATGTGTCTATCATAGATTATATTATACATGTTATATGCCACCCAGCTGCTTGCAGGTACATATAGGACATGTCCAAGGTGTGCAGTGACAAGCTGGGGGAGAACACGCCTCCCACTTCCGTGGTGGCAGGTGGGGGCATCTGGCATCTGGGCAAGTGAGGAGGGCTGGCGGCAGGGTCATTTGCCAGAGGGATAAGCTGGCTCAGTGGGAAGGAAGGTGTTGGGCCTTTCCAGGTGTGAATTACAACTGACACTTTGTAGCTGTATGCTCTCGGGCACTGGGTTTTTTTTTTTAATACTCTTTGGAGCATCAGTAAAAAGGGCATATCGTCACCTGCAGGCAGGAAGGCAGTCGGTGATCAATTAATTGCCAAGGAGAGAAATCGAGAGAGCTTGGCCCAGGCAGAGTCCGAATGAGGCCATGGGGAGGTGCTTGGCTGAGCTCAAAGCCGGACAAGCAAGCCAGAGACCCTCCTGGGAGCCCAGCCCCGGCCCTGCATTTGTGCTGTTTTATCATCTCCATCGGCAAAATCGGGACCATCGTGCCCCGTCCTTCCTGTCTCCTGGGACGTCTGGGACACCGGAGAATCAAGCCTGGGGCTTAGAGAGGTGGGGTGGAGGAGGATGTGTGTGATTTCAGAAGAAAGGTGAGCCGTGAGCCGAGGGTTGATTATTTCACTTGTGGAAGGCATGTGTGGGCAACAGTCGCAAGTTTCTTTGGGTTTATCAGAAAATCCTAACAGAAGAAAGGTTATTTAACCGAGAGCAGGAAAAGGAGGTGCAGATATTTTAAAATATGAAATGGAATATTCCTAAAGCCTCAGAATATGACGCCTCCTTTTGCAGGCCTGGCTGAGTTTAAAGCCTGGGGCTGTGATCCGGGGCCAGACAGATCAGAGGGCTGTTTAACCTGGCTTTCCTGAACCTACAGCGACGGGCCCCTCTTGGGACCCGGCAGCCTGGGGACCCAGCCTGGCCCCACACGTGGTCGGACACCGCTGGCTCCTGGCGTGTCTGGAGTGTGACTTTAGACAGTTACTTAAACCAAAGGTGGGAGGTAAGACGATCATGAGCCTCACTCACCGCATCCCGGGCTTCCGAGGGAACCGGGACACTGTCAGGACTCTGGCCACACACACATAGCCGCCAGCCCGTGGACGGGCATGATGAACCCGGGAGGGAGGCTGGCAGAGATGTAGGGCAAATGGGAAAAGGCCGGCCCTCCTCCCCAACCACAGGGCTAACCAGCCCTTCAAAAGGGCAGTGATTTGCACACGAGGGCGTGCGGGTGAAGGAGCACAGGATAAATACATGCCTGGCCACCCAGGGCTTGGAGTCTGATGCGGACACTGGACACAGCCCAAAACACTGTACACACAGTGCATGCACTGACACAGGCTGTCCAGCCATGCCTTACACCAGCATGTGAGCAAAAGCTGAGTTTAATCAGCTTCAACTGAAAGAGCCGTGGGGGTCAAGCCCATAATTAAGGAAGAGATTGTGTGTGCCTATCACCCTAGATGATTTAGAAGGAAGTGGGTGGAATTTCTATTTACGTAGGCATTGGCGTCAATATAAACTTCAGTACCACGGGTTTCCGGTAACACGTGGTGTACATTCAGCAACTTCTCCCTGGCTGCTCAGAGACCTCAAGGCTCTCTCATGCTCTCATAAATTTTTGGCTATGTATGTATTCTAAGAACATGTGGCCTTGTCTTAACTGTCCTTACTAGGACGGATGGCTCTTGAAGGCATGGACCGTACCAACTCATCTTTTCAAGATGATGGGTTAAAGACGTTTCCTGGGATGTCTGGGACAGCGGAGAATCAGTGACGCCAGATGCTTAACCTTCCAAGCCACCAGGGAATTCCCCAAACTTTCCTTTTAAAGTGTGTTTAAGTTGGAGTTCCCGTCGTGGCACAGAGGAAACGAATCTGACTAGGAACCATGACGTTGCGGGTTCGATTCCTGGCGTCGCTCAGTGGGTTAAGGATCTGATGTTGCCATGAGCTGTGGTGTAGGTTGCAGATGCGGCTCAGATCTTGCATGGGTGTGGCTGTGGCATAGGCCAGTAGCTGTAGCTCCGATTAGACCCCTAGCCTGGGAACCCTCATATGCCGTGACTATGGCCCAAAAAAGCAAAAGCAAAAAAAAAAAAAAAAAAAAGCATGTTTAAGTAAAATACAAAACCATGAAAATAATTAATAAATAATAATAATAAATATGCAAAAGATTAATAAAATATAGTACATATATCAGTGGGGCAAATGTCATCAGTCTTAGGAAGCATGAGAAGGGTTAACTGTGTTTTTCCCCCATAAATTTCTACCTACTTACTGGATATTTTCTTGGATGCCCCATACTAGTCTCAAGATGTGAGGTGACCTTAATAATCTGGAAATTCTTAGAGTTCCCACAATGGCACAGTGGATCAAGAATCAGATTGCAGTGGCTGGGGTGGCTATGGAAGTTTGGGTTCGATCCTTGGCCCAGTGCACTGGATTAAAGAATCAGCTTGCTGCAGCTGCAGCTCGGATTCAATCCCTGGCCCGGGAACGTCCATATGCCCCGGGTGTGGCCAAAAATAAATAAATAATTTGGAAATTCTTGAATACCAGTTCTCTCTATAGTTCTGTGGTAAAGGCTGGTCATTTGTCACCCGTCATGGGTTGAACTGTGTTCCTCCACTTCCCCAGCTCACGTGTTGGGATCCAAACCCTTGGTCCCACAAAATATGATCTTCCTTGGAAATCAGGTTGTTGAGGATGTAATAAGTTAAGATGAGGGCATACTGAAATAAGGTGGGCCTTTACCCCAACAATACTAGTGTCATCAAAACCTACCTTGAAAAAGACACATGCACCAGCATGTTCGTTGCAGCACTACTCACAATAGCCAAGACATGGAAACAACCTAAATGTCCATCAACAGATGATCGGATTAAGATGTGGTACATATACACAACGGAATACTACTCAGCCATAAAAAAAGAACAAAATAATGCCATTTACAGCAACATGGAGGGAACTAGAGACTCTCATACTAAGTGAAGTAAGTCAGAAAGAGAAAGACAAATACCTTATGATATCACTTATATCTGGAATCTAACATATGGAACAAATGAACCTTTCCACAGAAAAGAAAATGATGGACATGGAGAATAGACCTGTGGTTGCCAAGGGGGAAGAGGAGGGAGTGGGATGGACTGGGAATTTGAGGTTAATAGATGCAAACTATAGCAATTGGAGTGGATAAGCAAGGAGATCCTGCTGTACAACACTGGGAACTACGTCTGGTCACTTGTGATGGAGCATGATAATGTGAGAAAAAAGAATATATATATATATATATATATATATATATATTCTTTATATATATATTCTTTATATATATTCTTTATATATATATGTATTCTTTATATATACATATATATATATATATATGTATGTGTGACTGGGTCACCTTGTTGTACAGTAGAAAACTGACAGAACACTGTAAACCAGCTATAATGGAAAAAATAAAAATCATAAAAAAACACTAGTGTCATCACAAAAAAGGGGAAATGTGAATACACACACACACACAGGGAAACTGTTACATGAAGGTGAAGGCAGAGATCGGGGTAATGCTTGTACATACAAACAGATGCCAAATATTGCCTGCAAACCACCAGAAGCTAAGAGAAAGTTCTGGAAGACATTCTCTCTCATAGCCCACAGAGAGGACCAACCCTATTAACACCTTAATCTTGGACTTCTGGCCTCCAGAGCCACTGAGACAATACATTTCTGCTGTATAAGCCTCTCAGCCTGTGGTACTTCTCGTTACATCAGGCTTAGCAAACTCATACATCGCCTTAAATTAGTTTTCTAGTTTGGTGACTGTGTTTTGAATTCCTGAATCTCCTTAAGTGCAGGAAATGCAGACATATTTGCAGAAGTTGTGTTTATTTAGAGATGGGCACAGATGACAAAGGAACACCACACACACACAAAAAAAGCCAAAGCCAAACAAGCAAAACCCACCACACCATCTGTTTATACACATTTGTCTACGTTTGCCAGAATTACATTTTTGCAAATTGCATACATTAGAATTTTTACTCATTGCTTTCTTCTTCTCTATTTATCTACTGTCTTTCTGTCTTGAGATGTGATATATGGGTCCCCGGCTTTGGAGTAAAAGGAGGCCCAGCATAGAGACAAGGTCAGGCCTAGAACACAGGTCTCCTAGCATAGGTGTAATCAGTTAGACCTCAGTGCCTACAGAATTCACACTGCCCTCCCTGGGAAAAATGTCTTGGGCCTCTTGTGCAGACATTGACACCAACTGGGGCCTTTCAACCAGAAGGCTCTGGCCATCCAAAGAAGCTGGGAGAGCAATCCTAAGTTCCCAACACGTGGGCATATGGGAATTCATGACCAAACTCGAGTTCTCGATCTAAACGGATGCTGTGGTGAGTGAAAAAGCACAGAAGTCCTTTGAGCCCTCCTGCAGAAAGTGCCAATCTGACATGGTCACCAGATGAGCAGTTTTGCAGGTGACCAGGGTCGGCTCCCACAGAGCCAGGACTCGAGGGAACCAGAGATGCACGTTATCCTAACACCACATCAGAACCAAGGACTTTCAGAAATCAGCCAAGTAGCCCGGATGCTGCAACTTCATCTTTTTGGTTAAGAAAAATACCCCTACCACAATACATCTCTGTGATCATGGCAAAGAAACTCATGAGCCTATTGGCTAAAATTAATATACCATAATTTCACACCTCTGATCACATTAAATTGTAAATTTAAGGGATCGATAATCAGGCCTGAGCCTTAAATGGCAATCCTTTCCTTTCCTTCTCTGAAAGCAGCCAAGTAGAAAGCAGAACCAAGAGGAGCATAGGAAGCCAGAAAGCACATGCACCCAACTGCAGCCATGTCTGATTTGCCATATGTGCGTTGCCCCAGCTCCCATCCTGGAGGCATTAACTCAAATACTGCTTGGGCATCTAATGCAGTGTCAGGTGCCATGCTGGGAGCTGGGGCTTCATCAGTGATGAGCTGCCAGCTCTACTTGTCCTGCTTGCTTGTAGTCCAGGTGGGGCCCCAGATGACGAACACAAGTAAAGACAAACATTGGCTTATCCATCATGAAGCTTCTGTGAAGAAAAAGAAAAGACCGCTGCGGGGTGGGAATCGAGTTACAGGGACAGCAAAGTCCCCTCTAAGGACACGGCATTAAGCTGATACCTGAAGGGTGAGACCTACAGTTAGCCACGTGCATCAGCACAGGGAGCTATCGCCTTCACTGTACCCCGGGCATAACTGGGATGGATCCCAAGCTCCAAGGCAGAGAGTGGCGATTCTGAAACGGTAAAAACAAAAGGTAACTAGCCTTGAGGGAACCCAAGACCCATGAGGACAGAAGCCAGGGGAACACGCTTTCACGGACCACAGACATGACCTCAAGGTGAGGGAAGAAACTCAGAGAGTCCTTCAGAGACGTGCCTCATCCCAGCACCAGCCGTGGAACCGAGTAGGTCAACGTGTTCAGAAGAACCCGAGCAGAATCAGGAGACGGTACCTTCCGGCTCTCTGGGTTCTGGGAGGACACTGATGAGGGCCTCAGGCACTACCGCTCACCTCTTTATCAACGTGAGTGAGACTTGGTTGAAATTTCAAAAATAAAAATAAAAATAAAAGAAAGGCTGCCTGATTCCTAGTCCCTCCTTGGGATAACCTTCCCAAGGCAAGCCCGGAAAGTCCCCAGGCGGCTAGGTCGCTGGGGCTCCAAGTTCTCCTCTTCTCGGCCCCACCCGTCAATGGAAAAGTACTGGAATCTCCACAGCTGGGTTCCTCCCCAGGGGTCCCTACTGGGGACATGTCTGTGCCCCCCTACCCACACCCCAGGGGGAAATCCCAACCCACTGGGTTGAGCCCCAGCCTCCCTCTCTGGCCCAGTTGGTGTCACACCCTCAAACAAGCCTGTCCCAATAACCAAGCAGTCAAGCGGGGCCAGGAGCCAGGAAATATGCCTTGAAAAGCAGTGTGTTCTTCAACTCTGATGGCTGGCGGCTCGGCGAGGACACTGCCCAGCTTGGACAATGACCACGGAGACCTGGTGGCGTGAGGAGGGGAGGGAGCCCCCCAACACTCCCCCTCCCCCCGCCCCGGCACACATGGTGATCCTGAAGTGGGGGCACGTCCCGAGAAGAGGGGAGACGCTGGCACGGGAAGGCAGAGGAGGACACTAGGACCCTCGAGTTCCTCTTCCAAGACGACACACCTGACTGGCCAGGCACACCTGGATGCGGAGGCAGGCCAAGCTCTCCAACAGTTGTCCAGTGTTCCCTGAGCAGACGGACCTGGCAGCCGAGCTTCTTGGGGGCGAGGGGGGGTGCGGGTTTCGCCTCCTCGGTGGGCCACGCCCTCCCCAGGCACACGGTCCCTCCATCCAAGTGTTTCGTCCAAGCCCCAGGCTCTGACCACAAAAAGTGCCCTTTTCTTTGGCGGGCTCACCTCAGACGTGACGGGCCGCGGAGCCAAACCGCCTGCTAAAAGGACATCCCCAGCACATTTCTTTCTAGTCAGAGGGTCCGTGGCTGGCGGCCACAAACAGCACTTCCTCCTTGCTCCTGTCCCCCACCCCTACCCCCACCCCCGGGATCACTCCCTTGGTCCCAGCTTCATTTATGGCCGAAGCACAAACTACCTAAAGGAGCGGCTGGCTTGCTGCGGGTGCTCCCGACTGACCCAAAGCAAGCGAGGCCAACCTCGGGTGAGAGCCAGGTGGTTAAGCAGGATTTCACGTCCAGGCCCAGTCGGGGCTGCTACGCCCACTCCAACATTTCAGTAAAAAGGCAAAAAATAATGGCAACACCCTTCCCCAGCGATTTGCGGGGGTGGGGGTGGCCGGGAGAAGAGACTGCAGCCTCCGTTGAAATACTCCGGGTGCTTCTGGAAATATTCCACCCTAATGGTGGGGTGGGTGAGAGCGTTACTCTTCACGAGAGTTTAGAGACTTGTTTTTTTAATTATTTTTTGGTCATACAAAACCTGGTGGTGAAAGGGAAAGAAAATGCCAGCCCTGTTTGACAGCCATCAGATTTATGACCGTTTTCTGAAAGCCTCAAGTACGTCACAAGAGTTGGCCCACCCACCATCCTGCCCCAACTGTAAACAGGGCCGGGAGCCCGTCCCTCTCTCCCCGTATCGGATCTGTGATCCTCCGCCTCTGAACAGCCCTTGTTCCCTGCCCTTGGTCTCTGGTGGGTTAACAAGATGCCCGGCTGTATCTATAGGGAAAGTACGCCATGGAACTCTCTGGGCTAAATGTCCAAGACAAACAAGGCCACTCACGCCCGCCCCGTCTGCAGGCAGGCCGCAGATGTTAACAAACACGCTTGGGGTTTACCGTCTGCCCATCGATTTCTCCATCCATTTTACACCCGACAAGTCAGGAGACGAGATTTTTTTCTCCGTCCCCGCTCCCCCCTTAAGGTACGAACTCAGTAAACTGTTGTCAGGCTTGGGGATAAATTTATGAATTTTGGCCTCCAGATGTGGCTGGAAATAAAAGTCAACACAGGGAGAGAGCAACTGCATTTCAGGATTGGGCCCCGGGAGGCTGAGTCTGCAAAAAAAAAAAAAAAAAAAACCAGGGCTGGGAGAGACTTGTTTGCCCTTTTCAGTGAGACACCAGGAGCTGGTTTTCTTAAAGGCAGGGATGCTATTCTGAGCAGAAAAGGATGCCAAAGTCCTCTGGAAATTTTAGGGTAAGGATTAATTTTTTTTTTTAATTTTTAAAAAAAGTTTTTCTTTTTACGGCCACACCTGCGGCATATGGAAGTTCCTGGGCTAGGGGTCGAATCGGAGCAGTAGCTGAGACCCACGCCACAATCACAGCGATACTGGACCCAAGCCCCACCTGTGACCTATGCCACCAGTTTGCGGCAATGCTGGACCCTTAACTCACTGACTGAGGCCAGGGATTGAACCCGCATCCTCATGGAGACAACATGAGGTCCTTAACCTGCTGAGCCACAATGGGAACTCCCAGGGTAAAGATGAGAATGTTGAGATTTGGATCCGTATCCAGAGTCCTGGATGATCCAATCCCCCACTGGCCTGGGGGGGGGGCCTTCCAAAAACACAGCAGTGCCTTCCAAAAACCTGGGCTAGGAGACAAGCCCATTGGCAGAAAATCATCAGACGAGAAAAAAACTGAAAAAAATGCCTTTCATGAGATCTACCTTTCTGGTATCATTTGTCCGGAGAGAAGAGACAGGGAGGTGATCAGAAAAGACGCAAAGGTCTATCCAGAAAAAAGCATGACTCAAAAAGGTACGCGTACTCCAGTGTTCACTGCAGCACTCTATACAATAGCCAAGACATGGAAACAACCTCAATGTCCATCAACAGAGGAGTGGATACAGAAGATGTGGCACATATACACAATGGAATATTACTCAGCCATTAAAAGGAAAGAAATAATGGCATTTGCAGCAACACGGATGGACCTAGAAATTATCATGCGAAGTTAGTCAGATGTGAGACACCATCATCAAATGCTATCACTTACATGTGGAATCTAAAAAAAAGCACACAATGAACTGCTTTGCAGAACTGATACTGACTCACAGCCTTTGAAAAACACGGCTTCCAAAGAGACAGGTTGGGGGAGGTGGAGGGATGGGCTGGGCATTTGGGATGGAAATGCTGTAAAACTGGGTTGTGACGATCGTTGTACAGCTATAAATGTAATAAAATTCACTGAGTTAATAAAAAATAAAACTAAATTAAAAAAAAAAAAAACAGATGCAAAGGGTCAAGTGTAAACTGATAGGTCGCTCTACCCCAAACACTGACCAATAGGTTTTACCTGAAAGGCCTTTCAAATCAGAAATCCTGCTAACCTACCCACAGTGAGACACAGGACAGACAATAACACATGCATCTGAAAAATGCAGTGCATTATAACTTGGCATTTCTTATTGCTTTTTCTTTAGAAAAGAAAAAAAAAAAAAAAAGGAGCGATGGGTTCCAGGCACAGCATTTGACCGAAGCGGAACACCGCATGTCTTCTGGGAGTGTGTTTGCTTTAGCAAAGTAATAAAACAAAAATTCATAAGGCAAAGGTTTTCTTGGTAACAATTCAGTGGAAATATTTGTGAAGTCGTGACCAACTGCACATACTGCAGCCCTGGAGATGGCCTGGCAAGCGGGTATGAGGGTGGGGGCGGGACAGGCAGGACGTGTGTATTAATAGGAAGGCGGTGGTCGTTACAAACCCTCTCTGTTCCAGGGAAGAGGCTAATAACTCATCTGCAGACACCAAGAAATGTAACTACCTTTGCATGAAAATTGGATCCAGTAAGCCACAGGGAATGGAAGCCTTGGAGGAAGGTCATTAAGCTTTACACTTGGAACTTATAATAAAAGAAAATTGATTGGGTTTTACATGGGTGGCTTTTGTATCTTGTCATTTATTTATTTACCTATTTTTATTTTTTGTCTTTTGCCTTTTTATGGCCGCATCCGCAGCCTACAGAGGTTCCCAGGCTAGGGGTCCAATTGGAGCTGTAGCCACCAGCCTACACCACAGCCACAGCCATAGCAACGCGGGAACCGAGCTGCATCGGCGACCTACATCACAGCTCACAGCAATGCCGGATCCTTAACCCACTGAGCAAGGTCAGGGATCGAACCTGCGTCCTCATGGATGCCAGTTGGGTTCGCTAATTGCCAAGCCATGATGGGAACTCCTCATTTATTTTTTAAATGGAACTCTAAGATGAACCTTAAAGAAGGATTCTGGATAAGAAATCAGAGAATCGTCAAATTAAATCCTCAGGAAGACTCAAGGAAGGTCACCATCAATTCTCTGCCTGTCTACTTTGATATAATCAAGGGCCACAGTCATGGAGCTGGCTGGCTCAGCTTAAGACCTGAAGTATGCTTCAGCTGGCCTGATGTGTGCTTAAACTTTTTAAAAAAATAAATGACAAGATGTAAAGGTGGGACATTGTTAGGTACATTGTTAGGTTTTGCATAAAAAGCTGGATTTCTGGGTGGTCTTGAAAAATGAGAAGATCTGGCAACCTCACACCTGTATTCCTACCGAGGAAAAAGTAGGCAAAGCTGACAAGCAGCTGGCTCTTTAAGGCAAGGCCTGGGCTCTGCAGTGTACTGCAATCCCCACCATGCCAAAGCACAAGCATTATTCATTTGAGTTACCTTCCTGGACCCTGTAGGCCTTTGTGTTTATAATTCCTGGTTTAAAAAAAGAAAAATGGAGTTCCCATTGTGGTGTAGTAGAAATGAATCCAACCAGTGTCCATGAGGATATGGATTCCATCCCTGGCCTCGCTCAGTGTGTGGGAGATCCATCACTGCCATGAGGTATGCTGTCGGTCGCAGATGCAGCTCAGATCCTGCATTGCTGTGGCTGTGACATAAGTTGGCAGGTGTAGCTCCTATTCGACCCCTAGCCTGGGAACTTCCATGTGCCATGGGTGCAGACTTAAAAAGAAAAAAACAAAAAACAAACGAACAAAAAAAACTCCATTACAGGGTTCTTACTTGATCTTTCTCATGTGAATATCAACAATGGATGTGGATCCACTAAGCCCTTCTACCTACATCTAAGTGACATGGCTTAGTAAAAAAGACACTAGAAAATAAGAGATGACTTAACACCATTAACTGGTACTCTTAGATTTCCCAATGCAAGCTGGTAGAACTTTCAGTGCAGTGACATTCCAAAATTCCTTGCCATAAAACAATTTGAGCAGAAGAGTGTTAGGTCTTTGCATCACAGATATCATTTGACGCAGCATGAAGGGACCTAAGAAAGCATCCAGCAAGTCATTTCTCTCTCTTTGAATATTTGAGTTACCATCATGTATGGATCGCCAAGGGGCTTACAATACAAAAAGTGTGCACTGGTGTAAGGTCACAGGAGCCAGGTTGAAGGAGCTTCCATTGGCCAAATCTGGGACATTTTGCACACCAAAATAATGAAGTAGTGAATTATAAACCATTGAGTAATTTAGGAATCCATGAGTCCAGTGAATGGATAGGTATATAAATAAACCAGAGAGGAGGGAGGTCTCTTACCAACAGCAGAAGGTCAAGAACCAAATGATAACTGTTGAGGGAACACTGGAGCTGAAAATCATTTACAACTATCCTCTAAGGACTGGATCAGGCAAGAATGGATGGATGCTAATTCTAGGAAGAACTTTCAATGAAGATCTTTGCAACACCGTCAAGGGTCTCCTCAGTAGACTGTTAATTAATCACAAGGGAGAAAGGACGCAGTCATTATATACTGGAGAAATCAGACAACACTTTACCTGGGCAACCAAAGCTAGCATCACCAGGGGTGCACAGGTAGACACTGGGGGCCCACCAGACGTGACACTCCAGGAAAGATACCACACCAGCTACCCAGTATTCTGGGTAATCTCAATCTAATCATGAGGACACTTAAAACACAAAATGAGGACTCTTCCATTTTAAAAAAATGGAAGAGGAAAGAACTGTATCTGTCAAACATGCCCATGTCATGAGAAACAAAGAAAGGCTGTGGAAATGCTCCAGACTAAAGGGGGCTTTGGGGGTGGCGGGGGTAAGAAACATGACAACTCAATGAAATAGCTGACTGAGACTGGATTCTACACTGGAGGGAAAGAGCGTCATAAAGGCCATTATTAAAACAACCGACAAAAGCCCAGAATATGCGTGGAGATTAGATAAAAATTTCAATGTGAATTTAGGAAAGTGATAGTTGAACTGCCATTACATAAGAGGGTCTCCGTTTTCTTAGGAAATACACGTTGATGAATTTTGAGGTACATACTCATGATGTATGTAACTCACCCTCAAATGATTTAGGGAAAAAAATATAGAAAGAGAGAGAGAGAGAGAGAAAGAAGGAAGGGGGGAGGGAGTAAATGATCAAGCAAATGGGATAAAATGTTAAAAAAAGGTGAATTGGGGTAAAGGATATATGAGTGTTTCCTATACTATTTTTAGAATTGTTTGCATTATTTCCAAATTAAAAGTTAAAAATATGTGAGCACGTGCATGTGTAAGAGTAAAATAGCACACAAGCGCACTGGAAGCATAAATGTGTGGGACAAGCCATACAGGGGATGAGTGAGAACCAGGGTCTAACAGACAGGTAGCTCTTAGTGTAAAGAAGGTGAGGCTTTCCAGACAAAGGTAGTAAGAGCCAAGGCCAAGTAACTGGAACCTAAGTGCCTGCTGGGGGAAAAAAAAACAACTGTCCAGAACAGATTGCATATGTCAAAGGGGAATGGACTCTAAGGCTGGAGAGATTGAGAGTCTAGGGTGGATCTCAGTGGCAGCTTAAAGGGCTTATTTTCAGGATCAAGTCCAGGGTGGAAGCAGGAAGGCTTTCAGCAGGAGGTGGAATATGTAGAAAGGTCCATAACCTATTCATTTGTGGGTAGACAGGCTGTAAGGATGGTCACTTGGGCCAGGAGAACCAATGCAGAACCACCACCAAAGTCTAGGTTGGCAGTCATCAAATGGCCACAGAACTAACGTCCCAGTCCCATAGGATGTAGGCACATGAAGCGTTGTTAGAAAACTAGACACATTAATGTCTTACCCAAACATACTGTATTTTTCAAATATTTGCTAGGCAAATTACTAAATCATGACCCAGTCAATAGAAGTCAGTAAAAAAAAAAAAAAAAATGGAATATTAAACCATGTCTTCACATTCAAAAGTGGGGGGAAGAAGCTCTGAGGATGAAGTGTCAACCTTCTGTCCAGGGCGATGCCAGGGAGAACAGGAAAAAGAGAGAGGGTGGATCACAAGTTCTAAACAAGATGGATGGAGGAACAATACTTCCAGTTCAATGGTAACACAGTTTGTTAAAGAACGCTGCGTGTAACACTCCCAGGAAGTGCCGAGGAACAAGATACAACCCTTGTTTTTGAAAAGCCAACACTGCAGGTGTATATTTAATCACAGGGTCCAACTGAATGACAGCCAAAAGGTAAAGAGAGAAAGAAGAAAGACTCTTAGCAATGTCTGGACAAATGGTTTTACCCTACTGAGAAAGGAGGAAATTCAGAGCAGAATGCCTCCAGGACCAAGAGGCCAGTGGACTTTAAGGGCCATGAACTTGAAGAGGTGGACACCAAAAGGCATACATAGAGGTGGCACGTGAAGAAATCTCAGGGCCATGGAAGCAACGTTGGGAGTCATTCTTGATGAGAGGTGTGGTGAAAACCATGGCAGTGGACTGGAATTCAGAGACCGAGGGCTGAAGCTTGTTCCACAAACAGAAGGTGGGGCCAGAAGGGAGTGTGTGGGTGGTCAGTGTTGAGTAGTCAGGAGTGAACACGGGGAGGAAAAACTAAAACAAGGCAACCAGATCAGAAGTGGTTTGTAGGGACCCACAGAGAAGAAGCATCAAAGCTGGAGTTGGATCTCCATGCGGAAGGATGGATGAGCTGTTAAAATACGATATAGGATTGATTTGCTGAAATCTCAACCTCTCTGTGTAAAGAAAGAAAAAAATTAAGTGGCCATATCTCAGAAAAGTTTCAAGCTAAGAAAGGACCCTGTCCATGGTCACAGAGTGGGTGAGAGAGAGAATTAGAGAGGACAAAGGGAGTGATCATTTACATCATCGTCTCAAATGCAGAAATGGTTCTTTGGGCTCTCAGCTCCAGAGAGAATCTTGAAATCAGAGCAAAACAAAAGAAACGGAAGAGGAAGAAGCAGCAACTACTCTTGAGGGGCATGGATGGGGAGGGAGGGGCAGCTTCAATGTCCAGAGTGGGCTGAAGGCTCCCATTCCTGAGCACATATCCAGGCAAAACAACAATTCAAAAAGATACATGCACCTCCATGTTCATAGCAGCAACTACTTTCAACAGTCAACACGGAAGCAACCTAAAAGTCCATCAACAGATGAATGGATTAAAATGTGGTATGTATGTACAGTGGAATACTACTCAGCCATGAAAAGACAAAATAATGCCATTTACGCCAACAAGGATGCCACCAGAGATTCTCATACTAAGTCAGTCAAATACCATATGACATCGCTTCTATGTGGAATCTAAAATATGGCACAGATGAACCTATCTACAAAACAGAAACAGAACCATAGACACAGAGAACAGGCTGTGGTTGCCAACAGTGGGGGAGAGGGGAGGGGAGTGGGATGGACGGGGAGTTGGGAGTTAGTAGATGCAAACTGTTACATTTAGAATGGATAAGCAATGAGGTCCTGCTGTCCGGCACAGGGAACTATATCCAGTCTCTTGGGATAGACCGTGATGGATGATCATACAAGAAAGGGAATGAATACAGATGACTAGGACACTTTGCTGTACTGCAGAAATTGGTTCAACACTGTAAATCAACTATGCTCTAATTTTTAAAAACGTGAAAAAAAAAAAAGAATGAGCTGAAGAGGTCAAGGTGAGGATGAGGTTGTGCTTCTGGGCTCTCGCACCTGTATTTGTGATCTGGGGAAGGGAGGAGGTTAAGTGGGATGAGAGAAAAAGAGCATAGATGTGTCTGGGGGGAGAGGCAGGGAGAGTCTGCCCCTAATGGAGAAGGACAAGGTGGAGACCAGGTAATGGGCCTTGAGAGGGGTATTTTTATCCCCGTGGGAGCCCTCTGCCTTGTCTCCAACCCATTCTCTCCCTGTATCACTTACCTGGCTTAGTTAGAAACCATGGTAACAGGAAGCCCGAAGAAATGGTTGAAATGCTAGGAGGACACGGTGCCACATGGGGCCACACTTCTGTTTTAGGGGAAACTGGATCCTTTAGCAACAAAGCGTGCGATGACAAGCAGGCCTCTGCAGACTGTTCCAACAACCGGATTTGACCTTTATGGGATGAGCTGGCAGCAGCTGTGGCCAGGCAGTGGATAGGGGACAACTGAAGCCCAGGTTTCCATTGTCTCATGAACCCTGGGGGCCTCTGGGCTCAGAGCGTCCTCTCCCTCCTGCCAGCCCATTCCCACCCCAGCTCTGCTCTCAGGGTCTTCACATCCTGCAAGTGTCAAGTGATCGAGTTCATCAAAGGACGCAGTTCGACCTGGGCTAGACTCTGCCACTGCCCCTGGGTCTCAGAGAGCGGCTGTTTTCCCTGCCTCCTTTGCCCCATCCATACCTGGTGCTTCCTAACTCCAAGAGCACACAGAAAGATGCTATGAACTGAAGAGTGTATCCTCCCAGAGTTTATACATCAACACTCAAAAGCCCAGTATGGTGGTATCTGCAGATGGTACATGTCAAATTTACCTCCCTCTTCCTTGGGGAGGTAGGTGCGTCACGAGGGTGGGGCCCTCGTGACGGGGTTAGTGCCCTTAGAAGAGACCGGAGTGTATTCAGGGTAAAATAAAGTCCCTCCTACCTTCCAGACGCAGACAGGAGTTCACTCCCCTCTCTTTCCCCTTCTGTCTCTCTCCGTGTGTCCCCGTCTCTCCCTCTCTCCTGCAGTGGAAGACTATGTTTTTTTTTTTTTTTTGTAATGGAAAACTATCACACGAACACATCTGCCTGTCTGCCCAGACCCTGCCCATGCTGGCGCTCTGGATCTTAGACTTCCCAGGCTCCGGAACTCCGAGGAGTAAATATTTGTTACTGAAACCTTCCAAGGTGCGGTCTTTTTGTCAGAGCAGCAGAGCGGACCAAGACCAAAGGCTTTCCGCGAACCCAGGACTGAGCGGGCCATAGCCACTCTTTCACACATGAGATTTCGAGCAACCCATAACAGCCTGCGCCCTGTGCCGGCGCTGGGAGGATCTCTGTGCCACGAAAAGCTTGTTCAGTCCTGGTGGCACCGCCAACACAAAGGAAACCACGCTGTCACTCCACCCCGCCAGCTCTGACCTCAAGTACATTTTCTGCCTGGATTTATTCAAGCCCGTGGTAGAGTATTTAGTAACACAGGACCCCACATGCCTCCCACTGGATCATCGCCCGTGAGGTTAGGAGACCCAGGCACCCACGGTGATCCATCAGCAGGTTTCTATGTCTCTTGAATCCTGAAGATCTCACTCTTTTTTTTTTTTTTTAACCCTTGGGAGACAGTATGAAATACATGGCTGCCGTGACCTTGTAGCTTCTGCCTCCCTGCCACCCCGGCCCGCCCTACTGGTTCTTTTCCCTGACATCTCACGCTGGCTCCCCTCCCGGCCAGTTCCAGAAGTGTCTGGGATTGAGCGCAAAGGAAATGCCGCCGCACCCACAGGCACCCAGAGGCCGCTCTCGCCATGGTGGCCCTTGTCTTGGCGGTCACGGCTCGCAGCCAGACACCCTTGGTCCTTAAGCGCAGGCCCTGCCAACCACAGATGTCTTCAAACAGAGCCTGTGAAAAGGAGCGTCGCTTCAGCTCCACTGCCACTGACATCCTGGGAAACAGGGCCCACAAGGAAAATATTTTCTTAAAGTAACTCCCCGGTTTGGGCGGAGGGGGGCGGGGGCGACTTACCTGCCAGAGGGAAATTTTTTTTTTTTTTTAAAGGAAAGCATTTAGCCACCCCTGTAAGAGCAGCCTGCGGAGAGAAGGGAAAAGAAATGTCACCTTCTCCCTCTCCAGACCCGCCTGCATTTGAGGTTTGGCTCAAACACCAAGGCAGGGCCGTCCAAGAGAAAGGTGTGGTACAGGGAAGGCCGTGTCCAGGAGTCCGGCAGCCGTAAACTTGAATCCCAACCCTGACCTCACCTAACTCCCGCCCGGAGAGCCGCGACTCACTTCATCTGCCTGGCTTTGGTGGCACCATCCAGTAAAACACGGGACTCCCGGCTGACCTCACTGGGGAACAGGGAGATTAGCTCATGTTTATGGGGCGCTTTGAAGATGAAGAAAGCCTGTGCCTACAGGGGGCTGTTATTAGTATAACTACCTGTGAGAAGAGAGAAAAACTATTCCCATCCAGGCCTAATGATCAGCTCCCAGTAGCCGCAAAGCCCAGAGGGGCAAGGCCCTCGTCGGCAAAAGCTCTCAGCTGCTTCTCTGCACCTCCATGGCCCTGAGACAGCGTTCCTAAAGTTCAGGGATGTGGGCCCGCTCCTCACCTGCTAATTTCCCTTCATTATAAAGAGCAAGAAAACTTCAAGTCCAGGGGCTTGGCAGACAATAGCATCTAGCTAGAATTTACAAACACACTTTTGAACTCTGTGTGCTCGTTATTCTTCTGTTTACTTTGGATGTAACAGTAAGTGATACCGGTCCCCTACATTTCATTTAAAAATCATGTTTCTCGAAACCAGAGTTCTCAGAGTTCCCGCTGTGGCTCGGTGGGCTAAGAACCCGACAGTGTCCGTGAGCATTTGGGTTCGATCCCTGGCCTCGCTCTGGGGGGTAAGCATCCGGCATTGCTGTGGCTGTGGTGTAGGTCGCAGACGCAGCTCAGATCCTGCGCTGCTGTGGCTGTGGTGTAGGCCGGCAGCTGCAACTCTGATTCAACCCCTTAGCCTGTGAACTCCATATGCCGCAGGTATGGCTATAAAAAAGAAAAAAACAAAAACAAACAACAAGAAAAGGGTTTCTCAACCTCAGCCCTATTGGCATTTCTGGCTGGGTAATTTTTTGCAATGGGAGCTGTTATGCGCATCGGCGGATGTTGAGCAGAGCGCCTGGCCTCGTCTACGCACTGGATGCAGTAGCACCTCCCCGCCCCCAACAAGTGGTGACAGCCAAAAATGTCACTGCTCAGTGTCCTCAATATCCCCAGGGGGACAACCTCTCTCTTCTGTTGAAAACCACTGCTCTTTTAAATCTTAAAAAAAAAAAAAAAAAAGTTTACAGAATTAAATAGTAAATGTTGGTCAAAAATGACTCCAGTTTGGGAAAGCCTGTAACGGAGAAGCAGTCCTTCTCAGCCACCCATTCTGCCACTCTAGAGCCACAATTTAAAGTCCCAAGGCAGGCCCTGGTTCCGGATCAAATACCATCATTCTGGAAGGCTCCGTTATGACAGGTGTCTCATTTGTGCTGACGGATGGACAAGCGGCCCACCCATTTCTGGAAGTCACAAACAAGACCTCCTAGAAACCATTTTCTTTTTCTTTTCCTTCCTTCCTTCCTTCCTGCCTCCTTCCCTCCCTCCCTTCTTTCCTTCCTTCCTTCCTCTCTCTCTCTCCCAGTCGCACTTGCGGCACATGCAGGCTCTCAGGCCAGGGACTGAACGCAAGTCGGAGCTGTGACCCATGCTACAGCTGCTGCAGCAACACAGGACACTTAACCCACTGCACCAGGCTGGGGAATCGAACCGGTGCCTCCACAGAGACAAGCGGAATCACTGACCTACTGTGTCACAGCGGGAATGCCTAGAAGCCGTTACCCTTCCAGGCTTCTCCTGGAGGTCACGCCTCACTCATCAGGTCTCTGGAACCCAGGGGACACCTGCTTGCTGTGACTGCCCAGAAGCCAGAAGAGGGATGAGGTGGGGGTGATGACAGGGAACTTTGTGGGGCACCCATTCAGAACTGTTTTGAGGACCCAGAAGGGCCTTATGAGACCTCGGGTTCTTTCTTCCAATGGAGCAACTGAGACCCTGAAAGAAAGACTCCGTGATGGGCCCCAGGGCAGACTCCGTCTGCGACAGAACAGGCCTGGATCGTGCGCACGGGGCCTCCTGCAGCACTGACTCTCCAGCACTGCCCTGTACATGGCAATATGCGGGTTAAAGAGAATGTCACACCCAAAATATGAGGCAAAAGGCTTATAAATGGGCTGCTTTCAACGTTTGAAAATCAACAGCGGCAACGCTGTATAAATGAAATAATTAAAACCTGCATTGGCAGCCACCCAACAGGCAAAAGGAGAGCTTATTCCGTCACCAACTCCAGCCCGGCAGCCCCCAAGCACAGGCTGTGAGCAGCCCCCGTCCAGAGTAACCCTTGACACCGCGATGGCTGGTTTTCCCTGGGATGTTTTCCTCCTCTCTCTCTCTCTCTCTCTCTCTCTCTCTCTCTCTCTCTCTCTCCCCCCCGCCTGGCATGTTCATTCCTCCCCTCCTCCCGAAATCACAAGAAAGTTAAACGGCCAACTTCCTGGTTCACTCCAAGTTGAGACTGTCAATTAAATAGACTCCAGGGGAAAAAAAAAAAAAGTCTAATTTCGAAGATTTGGTGTCAGCTCTGTCTGAATACCTCTGGGGCTCGGAGACCAGCACCGGGCATCTAAAACGAAGTCCAGCTCCCAAAAGGAGCTCCCCTGGACCATCGGCAGGGAGGATCGAGGAGAAACACGGACGGCAAAGCACCTGAGCCCCTGTCTCACGGGAGAATCAAACCAGTGCAGGCTAGTACCAGATAGTAACATGGCAGCCGACAGCAGTTACACTATCCACGGGCCATCCTATCAGTCAATAGATCAAGATGCCTTGGACAGTCCACAAGAAAGTGCCGAGTCAGCCCTCCCAGGAGCAGCCAGACCATAAGGCCTGAGCCCTAAGAACTTGCATTCCAGCACCCACTTAGCGAGAGTCATTGCCATGTGCACGACGCAGTTACTCAGTGCTGTGAGGTCAAGGAGGAAATCTCTGAGAGCCAAGGTTATGGGAGAGGCTTGGGTCTTGAATGCTGAGAAAGACACGGGCCTGCGGAAAGGACCCAGGCTGGGCATTCCTGGCAGGACAGGTGTGGTCATAGGTGAGGCCACAAGGTGAGGCCACATGCTTCTGGGCATTCGTGCCCTTCTTTGCAGCCCAGACAGTGAAGCGGCTCCGCTCAGCACCATCCATTGGGTTGGGATGTTCCCGGCTACCTATGAAGTGTGATGTGTCCCCTCCCCAAACAAACAAAAATTAGCACCCAAACTCATTTCCCTTCAGCTTTACAGCATAAACAATTTTGTTATAAAATAACACATTTCTATTTTGCTCAGAAGTGCTTACCGGGATGTGGCATTTCTTTACTCAAAAAGCATCTGTGGGGAGTTCCTGTTGTGGCTCAGTGGGTTATAAACCCAACTAGGAACCATGAGGTTGTGGGTTCAATCCCTGGCCTCGCTCGGTAGGTTAAGGGTCGGGCGTTGCCGTGAGCTGTGGTGTAGGTCACAGTTGTGGCTCAGATAGTGTGTGGGGCTGTGACTGGGGTGTAGGCCGCAGCTGCAGCTCTGATTTGACCCCGAGCCTGGGAATTTCCATATGCCGCAGCCCTGAAAAAAAAGATAAATGAATAGACAAAAATAAAAAGCAGCTGTTGAACTCCCGTTAAGTGCCAGCACTTTGGGAATAGAAAGGAAACTTTCCATCTAGATTGGGGTGCTGGGGGAAGGTGAAAAATAATTTTTTTAAATTTTTTTAAATTAATTTTGTTAAAAAAAATCCATACTCTGGATAAATTACAATACTGAGTTTAAGTGTATCATCGTCTCCCACCCCCGACATTTATTCAGCCTTTACAGTTTTCTGAGGGTTTGCAGGGACATGGTCCCCTCTGATGATGTATACAAACCCCGAAGAGTAAACCAGGAGTACTCCAGTCTCTAAACGACGCTCAAATAAGCCACACGGGTCCCAGAGAGAATCCACAGCCCCGATGGCGGGATGTACCACGGTTCTACAACCTGATTAAAACCACCGGGTGGCAGTTTTAGGCTCCCTTTGCTCATCCTAATATACAGAGAAACTTCTTTCCTGGCATCTCACGCAGGTAAGCGCCCAGCAACGCGGGAAGAATGCTTGTTGAAGGGTCGTCTCTTGTGCCAAAGCGCCGGGGACAACTTAGGCGTCCCTCACCAGGAGAACGGACCCGTAAAGCGCAGTGCGTGCACTTGGCCGCCTAGATCAAGAGCTGGCGAACTTTCTTTGCTGAGGGTATGAGAGAGCAGGGAGTCTGCCCGCAACGGCAGGGACGCAGCTGAAGACGATACAGAAATGAATGGTCGTGGCGGAGTCCCGAAAACCCTATTTACCAAAGCCAAGTGGTGGCCAGTCTGGGCCCGAAAGCCATCCTCTGCCGACCGCTGGCCTAGAACATTCTTGTCCCAGATTCCTGCCTGGTCTCTGTCCAAGTGTTATCTCTCGAGACAACGTCCGGGCTACACTCTTAACAGCGCCCGCCATCTCTCCATCTCCGGGCCTCTCTTTCTGCGAGCACTTATCACTTCTGGATCTATCCGTGTATCTGTTTATTGTCTGCTTTCCCGGCTTTGCTTTCACTGATGGCGAGCAAAGATGTTTTTCTGTTGTGTTCACCGCTGAGGTGCCGCGCTTAGTAGGTGCTCAGGGGCTACGTGTAGGGTGAACGGATGCCAGCTGCGTTATTCATCGGGCCCGTCACCCAACAACACGTGGGGCTCATGCTCTTGGGTGGGAGGGGATTTCAAGGTCGGCCAGGTTATCAGCCCACCTCCCTGTCCCAGGAGGCTGCGTGCAAAACCACCCTACACAGATGCGTCTCTGTGTGTTTCCTTTCTTTCTAAAATCTCCAGAGAAACCAGACAGCGAATGTTCCTTGGTACCCATCCCAGGTCACTGCTTTGAGCCTCTGCTGAGAAGCCTCCGTGAGCCAACAGTATTTTCTCTTAGAATCTGCCAGCCTCTCAGAACATTCCACAGAGGATGAGAAAAGAGAGGGGGAAAAAAGGGGGACTGCGAAGACCTCACCCTACCTCCCCACCACTGAGCCAGCCCCACGTCCCTTGAGGACACTGAGCAAACGCACTCTTTCTGCAAAGAATAAAATCTGTTTCTCCTTCCAGCCGTTGCAGATCCCTGCTTCCTGAAATGCAAACCGGTTTCTCAGTGCAGAGTGAAACCTGCCTTCCTAAACCCCGGGGCTTTTCCAGAAGCCAAACCTTCCACCACCGCTCAGCCCACGGGACTCAGCGGACTGAGATCCCCAGCCCCCTCCCGCCTTGTGAGTCAAAGCCCAGCCACTCTCTCCTGACAGTCTGGGGATCCGCTGTTCCGTTTCTCCCCCAGGGCCGAGGGAGGCCGGGTGGGATCGCCAGCTACGGAAAGACCCTGATCCCACCCGACCCACGAAGGACCCAAACTGAAGCTTCTCCCTCCAGTGCGATCTGATGGGACTCTCATCCAGGGGCTGCTCCCTTCTCTGCCTCCCGCTGCTCCGGACGCACCTCAGAGGTGCTCCAGGCAGCCCCCGGGGCCCTCGCTGCTCCAGTGCAAGAGTCTGTGGCCACACTTTCTGTCCAACCGGTTCTGCCTTCTTTATTTTTGTTTCAGGGAGGGTTACGGCCCTGGTAATGTCCAGGTGACAGGGACAGGAGGAGAAAGAAACCCACTGGTATGCAACCCCTGGGCCCTGAGCTGGTGTCAGAAAGCAGGGGTGGCCCTGGAAAACGAGAAACCTGGCCGGCGTCTGGTCCCCAACCCAAGACAGAAGCAACCAGAAAACAGCTGAGCTGAGGCCCACAGGCAGCTCTCCTGGCAGGAAGCTGGGCGCCTCCGGTCTCCCCAGATGCTCTGCACCGCCCCCCCTCCCGGCGCCCCAACACAGGGAGGCTGGTGTGAGAATGTCTCCGTGACCAGAAGGAGCGTGGCGGAGCGGAAACAGGCACCCGAGTCTGTGATGGGGGGGAGGAAATAAAAAGAAAAAAAAAAAGAAAAAGGAGTTCCCGTCGTGGCTCAGTGGTTAACGAATCCGACTAGGAACCATGAGGTTGTGGGTTCGATCCCTGGACTTGCTCAGTGGGTTAAGGATCCGGCGTTGCCGTGAGCTGTGGTGTAGGTTGCAGGTGTGGCTCGGATCCCACGTTGCTGTGGCTGTGGCGAAGGCCGGCAGCTACAGCTCCTGCTAGACCCCTAGCCTGGAACCTCCATATGCCACAGGTGTGGCCCTAGATAAAGCAAAAAAAAAAAAAAAAGAAAGTAGGTCTCGAACAGGTTTCAGGTAACTCTCCACCATCCAGGGACAGCGGCCGCGGTGCGTGTGTGGCCAGGGCAGGTGCGTGCGTGGCCAGGGCAGGGAGCGTCATTTCTGTGTTTGCGGTGCCCACCGTGCGGCTGCCCTCTCTTCACCGCTGCCCGCAAGTGGGTGGGGCAAACAAAACAGAGCCCAGTTCCTGGGTATTAGCCTGGCATCGCGTCCACCAACGTCCGCTCTCTGCTTCTGAGGAATTGCCAGGCCCCCAAAGCTACCCTGGCTCACAAAGAACAAGAGTAAATGAGGAATTCACTGGAAATTTCCACCGGCAAGGCTGGCATCACCCACCATAGGTACCCAGAGCGGGGGTTGTCTACACACATACACGGAGACAGATGGACTCGGTGGAATGAAGGGTTGATAAAGATGAACTTGGAAGTGCAGTTTATTGGTTTTAGGAAGCTTTGTTTTGCTTTAAATAAGTATCATGGAGTTCCACAGAGGGTTAAGACACCAACTAGTATCCATGAAGAGGCAGGTTTGATCCCTGGCCTCACTCAGTGGGTTAAGGATCTGGCATTACCACAAGCTTCGGTGTAGGTCACAGATGCAGCTCGGATCTGCGCTCCTGTGGCTGTGGCATAGGCCGGCAGCTTCAGCTCTGATCTGATTCCTAGCCTGGGAACTTCCATATGCTGCAGGTGCAGCCATGAACAAAGAAAAAAAAAAAAGGAAAGAAAGAAAAAGGAAAAAAAGGTATCATTTTACCAGCTACCCAGGAATTATCACAGAGGGGTGGGCTCCCCAGCTCATTTGCACCCCATCCAAGCACCGCGTTTTTTTTATTTAATTGGTAAGGCAGCACCCACTAGATTCCTGCTCTTCTTGGTTCCATTATCTATAGGACACATCATGTTCCTGCTACCCAGGAAGGCTAGGACAAGCCAAGAGCTTTCAACAAATAAGCAAAAATAGATATTTCATTAAAAATGTAAAAGAGAGCTTGAATTCAGCAATGATTGATAAGAGGGTACAGAGAAAGGCTGCCTGGGAGCTGGAAGTTTGGTAACAGGTTTGTAAGAGAAGAGGCAGTGGTGAGACAGGCAGCCGTGAGAGCCACTGCTTCTCTGAGGAACGACGCACGCACAAGGCCCGATGGGCCAGTTTATCTAGAAGAAGTTGCCAGAGTTCTAAGGCTGATGCTGGGAAAAAAGTAAGCCGCTGTAGGGGGGCTGGCCTGGCCTTTCTGAAAGCCATTAAAGAGGCTGCCCCTCTGCCCACTCGATTCCAGCGTGTGTGCCCAGCGAGCAGACAACCGTGGTTGAACGGGGAATGTTTCTTGCAAATCATGGGTTTGGAGCAGGATTTTGCGGACACAGAGTCTTTGAGAAAAATGCAGGGATGGCTACAGACAGGCAGGCTTTCCGTCAGGGCCACCTCCTCCCTGCGATGGTGCAGACAAGCTGGTGTCTACCAGCTTCTGCAGACACAGCATCAATAACTAATAACGAGGTCCCAGAACAGACAAGATGCAGCCTTTAATACACACACACGGGTTCAGAACACACACACACACACACACACACACACACGGGTTCAGAACACACACACACATACACACACACACACACGGGTTCAGAGCTCCATATTTTTTGCCTGGGATTTTCTACATAGAGGAGCTGGGTGTTACCCACAGGAACAAGTTCCTCTGAGGCCACATGTGGTTGAAACTCCTCTCCCAGTGACGACATCGTGTCTCCCAGACACTGGCTCCCTTGGGAATGTGTGAGCGGCTCCTCCAGAGCAGGCAGCAAACTCCGGGTGATTCATAAGCTGTGCTCTCAGCCCGGTCGCCCGTGGATCCGCGGTTTCCGTCCATTACTCAGTCTCATCCTCGAGCCCATCCCGGTGGCTGACCTCAGGCCTCAGGCCGCTGCTCCCAGGCCGGCCACTCTGGGGATCGGCCTTCGCTTAGGATGGACTTGGCCTGACGCTGCCCTCTCTCCTCCGCCCGGCCCCGCAAGGACTAGAGAGTGGGAGCAGGGATGGGGGTCCCAGTGGGCAGAGAGAAAAAGGCAAGGGGGAAGAAAGCTCCCTTAGTTGAAACATTCAAAACTCGGCTCCACTGCCCCCTCTTTTTCTCGCGAATTCCTTCCGTTTGTACTTTTCAGACACATTCATCATCACAGATGCTACCATACTCTGGTGCATTTTGTCACTTAGCAGAATGCCTTGAAGACCCTTCTCCGTCAGCACATACAGATTTACCTGTTTTTCGGTTTTCCTGAAGTGTAGCTGACTTACAATACTAAGTCTGTTAGTTTCAGATATACAGCAAAGTGATTCGGTTACACATATAAATGTTTTTTCCAGTTCTTTTCTACTACGGGTTACTATGAGACATGTGCTATACAGTAAATCCTCAGTGTTCATCTATTTTATATACAGCGGTGTGTATCAGTTCCAACCACCTAATTTATCCCTCCCACTACCTTTCCCCTTTGGTGACCTTAACTTTGCTTTCTGTGTCTTCACTGTCACCTATTTTACTTATTTATTTATTTATTTATTTATTTTAGGGCCACACCCATGGCATATAGAAGTTCCCAGGCTAGGGGTTGAAATGGAGCTGCAGCTGCCAGCCTACACCACAGGCACAGCAACGCCAGCTCGGAGCTTCGTCTGTGACCTACACTACAGCTCACGGCAACGCCGGATCCATAACCCACAGAGCGAGGACAGGGATGGAACCTGAGTCCTCATGGGTCCTAGTCGGGTTCGTTACTGCGGAGCCTCAACAGGAACTCCATGCACTGTCACTTCTTTTACACCATCAGTGACACTCCACACTCAGCTTCCTTTTCTCACCATGGTCCCTATGCTTGGCGTTTCCTGGGCCTTGTGATTCTGCACATTCAAGGGTCCCTGTAAATCCTTTCTGCAACAAGGTGGAAGGAGGCAGCATATAAACAGACAAATACACACACGACAGATGACTAAAATGAGCTCCCCAAGCAAGGCTCTGTTTTCACAAGTGGAAGAGAGAGGACGGATGAGGATGGAGCTGTGCTGGGCCCCCCTCTGCTCTCCCCACACCACCCCTGCCACTGGTACCGACCCCATTCAACAATGCGGGGGAGCGCGGTTATCTCCTAAAGGACTTTAGAAAACACAGCCTCCGCAAACACTGGGGGCCTGGGGGCCTGAAACGCAGAACTTGTTTCTGAAAAAACGGCATGAACATCACTGCAGGATTTCCAAGACTCAGACTCTGTTTCCTGTTCTCTCATTTTTAAGAGAACAAAGTTATATCTTCTTTTCTGACTATGAGTGGGCTTTATTCCATCAATATTAAGTCTATAATTTTTGCTCTGGGTGCCTACACTCACCCTCCCTGTTTAATAATTAGTCATCTAGAACATGGATTGGCAAACTTTCTGTCAAGGGCCTGATAGTAAATATTTTCATCTCTGTGGGCTGTATGGTTTTCGTCACAACCACACAACTCTGCCTTGGCAGGGTGAAGGCAGCCATAAGCAACAGGCAAACACGCAGGCAAGGTTAAGTTCCAATAAAACTTTATTTATGAACACTGAAATTTAGATTTCAGATCATTTTCATGTGTCAGAAAAGGTTATGTTTTAAAAACCTTCCAGTGTGAAAATGATCCTTAGCTCATGAGCTATACAAAAATCTGGTTGGTTTGGGTCCAAGAGTTGCAGTTGGCCAATCCCTGATCTAAAATCAAATACTGAAAGGGAAACCCTCGGAGAGTTCTTCCTTTTGAAAAGAAATATAAGAATAATAAGAGCGAACATTTATTGAGCACTTATTCCATGAGAAAACTTTTTACTCTTCTATAAAGACACAAGCTAGGTAAACACGATCCCTGTTTTGGCGGCTGGGGAAACTGAAGGTTATGAGAAAACAACGCAGGCATCAAGTTCACCGAGCAAGGATTTGGACTCAAAAAATGGGACTGCAGACAGAGATACAAGGACACGGGCGTTCAGGAGTTCCCTGGTGGTGCAGCCGGTTAAGGACCTGGTACTGCCACTGCAGAGGGCTGGGTTGCTGCTGTGTCGTGGGTTAGATCCGTGGCCCAGAAACTTCCTCATGCCCCAGGTGGGGCCAAAAAAAAAAAAAGGGGACACATGGATTCTGCATCCTTGGACAACACTGGATATTAAGGAGGGGGTGATGAGAAGAAGGCACCTGGGCAGTCACCTGCCTCAAGAGCGTTGTATGACTCGTTCAGAAAAAATTCGCATCAGCGCCTTCGCTGAGGGAGGAACCCACATCTCCCTGCGCCAGCTCCCTCTCCCACGTCCTCCCAAGTCAAACAGAGCTCAAAGGGACTCCAAAAGCGGTCTACACCGCAGTGAGAGGGGAGGGCGGTGCATTTTACAAACGGTTAAGCATCACCTGTCAAGGAAAGAAGGGCAGTGGAGAGGCAAATTCCGGGGAAGTGAAACTCAGCTCACCAGCAGTTTGGGCCCCGGTAGGTGACCTGCCTGGCTGATCTGCAATGTTCCCCCCAACACCCAGCTCTCCAGAGTAGGCCTCTCTGCCTCCAGCGGCTCTGGCCTCCCAAACCTTCCCTGTTTCTGCCTTTCTTCCCACGGCCAGCCTCCTCCTCCTCCCATGCTGGATGCAAAAAAAAAAAAGAAAAAAAAAAGAACGCCCTGGTGCTTCTGCCATCACCCAGACAGAAGGGGGGCAGGCAAGAGAGCTGGGCGGCGGCTGCTTTCCGTTCCTTCTAGGCCCGCTGCCCGATTTCTTTTCCATCCTGGGCACCAAGGCGCACCTGGGTGGATGAACGCCCTCTGGCTGCCTCTGGTCCCACCACACCCAGGGGAAAGCCACGGATCCTGGGTATAAACCGACCAGAGCTGAGAAAGCCGGATGCTGCCCACCAGACACGCACCAGGGTTTCCTGATTCCCAGGCCTCGGGGACAAGGAGGCCAGACCCACCCGCGCCTGGCGCTCCCAGAGCCGGGCAGGCAGAAGGCAAGCTTTTCATTATGTAAAACACTTGGCTCCTTCCTCTTTCTCTGCATCCTGCTAGCAATTTTGTATCCGGTTTGGGAATTCCAGGAACATCTGCCATTGTCTTCTGCCCAACCGCACATGTGCGGAGCCCCAGGGCGCAATCGTGTTCCTACCTGCCCGCTGCCCTGTCATTAGCCGTGAACTGTGCAGCGAGACGTATAAAACCCCCGGCCGCAACCACACCTGCACAGTTCCACCTCCCCGCCTCATCCCGCTCAGACCCAGGGCACAGAGACCGAGTGGCTTTCCTGCAGGGCCAAAGGAGGGCGCACAGGGCCTGTCGGAACAGCCGACGTCCCCTAACCAAACAGAGGGCACCTTGTCAGCATCGCGCTCGCCCTGGCATCTCCTTTCTTGTTAGCTTTGGAGTGTCGAGGTCGGGGGAGGCCAGGTGGAAAAAGGGGAGGTGCCGCTGAGTTCAAGAACCTCACGAGAAGCACCAGCTTGGCTTAGTTCTATTCTAGGCAACGCCGATGGCCTCTGCTCGGGTCAGACAGTGACTCTGTGGGACAGAAGCACCCCGAATGCAGGACCCGTCATCTCCGCAGCCGACGGCCTCCTTCTGTCTCTCTGACCTGTAAGCTGTACACTGGGGTGAAGCCAGCGCCTCCGACGGTTTAATGAACTAGAGTAAGTGATGCAGGTACCACGTTTACAAGGCTGCACAGGCCACAGCTATAACAGGTGATCAAAGGCCCTCACCCCCAGTAGAAACCCTGGTCTTCCTCCCCCACCTGCATGCTCTTGGCTTCCTCCTCCGTCCCCTCGTCAGCCACCACCCACCTTGTCACTGCCCCTTTCTCCCGGGTCCCCTCCTCACCTTCTCCTCCCCTTCATCTCCC
>PVHT021183560.1:1723517-1736976 GCA_004024745.2 Catagonus wagneri | reverse complement strand
TTTTTTTGGCCATGTTCGTGGCATGCGGAAGTTCCCAGGCCATGAGTCAAACCCACGCCACAGTTATAACCAGACCCTTAACCTGCTGAGCTGCCAGGGAACTCCCCCATTGTGTTTCCTCTGTTCACGCGCTCACCTCCCACCATCAGTCATTTGCTCGGTTCCAAAAGGAACTCGACACCATACATGCGTGCGTCCCCAGGACCTGGTGTTATCTGATGCGGGGAAGGAACCCAATAAATATTTAAATAAAGCGCGACCCTTGGACTCTCTTCCTTCCTGCTTTCGAATTCCCATCTCCAGTGGCCAAGTAGACATTTTCCCGTGGACAGCACCCATCCACCTCAGAAACTCCCTGGAACCCCTCCCGTGTTTTCCATCTCAGCTTAGGCATCACAGTCAGAGCTTGGGACCAGGGAGACACCCAAGAGATGCAAACTAAATAATTAGGGAAAGAGCGAGCACTCGCCTCTCGGTCTGGGCTTGGGCTTCTATCTGTGATACTGCCTTGGATGCAGCCTACTCTTACTTCAGTCCTCACACTGTCAATTTCACCTCCCCCGTGTCACCTGCGTCATCCTCCTCTTCTCTTTACCACCGCCGAGGCCCCGTACAGATCGCCGCTGCTGGTCCTCCCGCCCACCTCCCAATCCACTGCTCACCCGCCGTCTCTCCCTCCCTAACCTGCTGCCGGGGGTCAGGTCAAGTCAAGCCTTAGCTCAACAGCCTTCCAAGTTCTTCAGACTCCCTGACCTGACCTGTGAGCTCCTCCCTCTCTCTGACCCCACCCATCATCGCCTCCGCTCCAATCCTCCAGCCCCACCCAGTCCTGGGAACCCTGCCCAGACCCACCTCTGGCCCCAGCCTCAAAGCAGGCTTCCACCTGAAATGGACATCTTTCCTTTCCCACTTCAGCTCTGCCAGGAAAGCGGGAGACCCTTCAAGGCCTCCTAAAAAGCTCTTATGCTTCTGACAACTTTCTCCATCTCCCCCACCACCACCACCACCACCACACACACCCACAGACACACTCCTGCCTGGCACGTTCTCCCATGGGAGTCAGCCGGATGGCCGAACTTGCACTCACACACTCGACCTCGCACGATGCTATCTGCCGTCCCCTCGCAAACAGGACCCAGATCATACGCTTCCGGGCCTAGAAGAGACGCTTTGCACGTGGCGGCCCCACCTACATTAAGAGTGTATAGGTAGTAAAAAGCTAAATGATTGCACTGTTCCTCTCTTCATGCAGGGACCACTGGAATAAGCTCTAGACAACTGGTCACCCAGTGGGCATCAAGATTCCCATCTGCTCATGCTTCCAGAGGCTTCTCCACGAAGGCCTCAGGAAGCACTGGGAAACCCAGACGCGCCCTTCCAGGCTCTCCATTCCTCTTCAGCTGCCACCTTCAACCACTCCATATACTTGACCTTCATGTAAGATTTTGCTTACACCCAGTGATAAGCAGCTACAATTTTTAAAAAAAAATTTTTTTGTCTTTTTAAGGCCACACCTGCAGTATATGGAAGTTCCCAGGCTAGGGGTCGAATCAGAGCTGCAGCTGCAGGCCTACACCACAGCCACAGCAACGCTGGATCCAAGTCCCATCTGTGACCCATACTGCACCTGTGGCAATGCCAGGTCCTTAACCCACTAAGCAAGGCCAGGGATCGAACCCACATCCCATCAACACCATGTCGGGTTCTTAACCAGCTGAGCCACAACAGGAACTCCTACAACTTTTGAGCTACTAATGTACCCCAACCAACTGACCTTAAACAAGAGAAGAGTGAGGCCCAGAGGGAGAAAGTGACTTGTCCAAAGTCACACAGCTATCAGGGGACAGATCTACCTCCAAATCAGCTGATGTACCTGCTCCTGCCGAATAAGTCCGCCTTCCAGAGAGGGGACCTGCAGCTCACGGCAGGGAAGGCATGCACGCACCCTGTGGTCACCCCAGCTCCATGCATGGGCTGTCTCACCAGCCTCATTTCCCTCGGGGCGGTAATTTAAAGCTTCAGCTTAAGGCAGAGGGGGCTTACACTCAGCTGTCGTCAGGGGCCAGGCAGAGAACAGAAATGAGTGAAGCTGGCTGGGCATAAGAATGAATTAGTTGGTAAAAGGAACTGTGACAGACCCAAGGAGGTGGCGGTTTGCGGCTCCCAGAGTCTGTGGCCAAAGAGGAACAGAGGCTCAATCCTCAATCGCCTTTACTTCTTCAGGTAAAGCCGGAGATCCAGAATCATATGGAAGATCCCCAGTTTAAACGCTGGCAACCAACTCTAACCATTTTAGCACAAGGCATACGCACAAGGGCCCTCTGGGGCCCTTCACGGGTACGGCCCAGCCCCGAGGAACGCCTTTCTGGTTGACAGATCAGGTAACAAGACAAAGAGCAGCAAGGTCTGGGATCCAGAAGTTACCGTGAACTCTGGATCTGAAAGACGCTTTCTGGTAGAAAACAAAACTTCTCAAAGTGAGGCCATTTCCAGCAACCTACTAAAATCCCATCCTTGTTTCTGCCATGCCCACGCAGCAGCCCAGGATATAGGGCGTTCTGGGGGGAAACAGACAGGAGAAGCCAACCAGCCATGTTTTTCTAATAAAACTCTTAACATGCTCTCCTTAAGTAACTGCGGTTCTGATTGTAGAGTAATAATGACTACAATAAATTAAAGCAAGGAGCCCCAGCGGTTTCCAGCTGGAGGTTGTTCTCTGACAAAACATCCTAAAATTCAGACAGACATAAGTAGGAGAAATGACCCTAGTTATCAGGGCCAGCCCATCTCCCACTTCCCTCCGCATCCCGCCCGTAAAACAAGATGATTTACAGAGACGCGGGCAGGGACCTCTCGCTTCCCCTCTGCAGAATTTCTTTCTTTTTCATGGGCTGCCATGCCTCCGCCTTCCCTCTCATCTCCTCCTCTCCTAGTCTGCTCACCCGCTCCTGCTTCTGCCCACCGCCTCCAACAAGGGACAGCCAAGGTGGCAGCACGCTGCTGGCTGAACGAAACGGTTAAAGCGACAAGCTAAGCTGGCGGAGGGAGAGGGTGTCGGCCCAGACTGCAGGGGCTGGTCTGGCAGAGGTGGGTTTTCCTCAGCTCCCACCTGGCTTTTATGGGGGAAGGACACATTAACGTGAATAATCCAGCCTTTCGTGAAAAATCGGAGTGTGGCAGAAACTGTGGGCAAGGGCACTGGGGATGGGAGACTGGGTCCACTCAAGGGGGGGTGGGCGCAGATGACTTATGCTCCGTGCGCACAGCTCCAGCACTAATGGGGACCAGGACCTGTAATTATGCAACCACTGCGATTACTCCAAATCCCAACCCTGTCTTGCTCTCACCCAGTTCTTATCTTTTCCAACGAGTAATGCTCTGAACCCTGGAGGCCAGAGGTTGAAAAGCGAGGGGAGATCTCAGAAGTTACCCTCCTGCTGCTGAAGGTTCCTGCCTTCCTTTGGACCATGAGAAGGTCTCCTCTGGGAAAGGGTTAAAAAAAAAATTCCTTCTGTCCAAATAGTAAGACACTCGTTTGTCATACTTTACCAGGCTCCTGCTTCAACGTGAGTTCACTGGATCCTTGCAGCTCTGCTAGGTCAGTGCGACTCCACTCTGAGAATGAGGAAGGGCGATTCAGAGAGGTTGGGTGACTTGTCCCGGGTCACACAGCCAGCGAATGACAGATCTTCCTAGCCCAAGTCTAGAATTATTCCTACTTACGGACGCCAACCAAAGTTGTTTGGGAGTAGTCCAAAAAAAAAAAATTATATATATATATATAATTTTTTTTTTTGGACTACTCCCAAACAACTTTGGGAGTATATATATATATATATATGAAAGATAAAAAATGAATGCAACTACTAATGGTTAAAAGAAAAGTTCTGAAGGCCAGGCTGAATCTGGGAAAGCCCGTCTCAGATGACACCAGGATAGAAACAGCAAGCAGGTGTCCTGCTAAGTCACATTTTTCTTTTCAACAACAGGAGAGGCTTCTGCTCCCCTCAGCATCCTAGAATTATGTCCTTTCTCTTCCCTTCGGGCCCCAAATGCCTTTTAATCTTCGCAATAGCTCTACAAGGAGAGGCGTGGGGCAGAAAACTGTCAGACCTGACGGACTCCAGATCACCCATAACTTCTTCGGAAACCTGCACAAAACCCCTAGAGGCCAAGTAACGCCGATGGCTCCTCGGAGGGGAGTTTTCTCTGGGTGGGGCCAGAGCCAAGTCAAGGTTACACTGTGGTCGTCACGCTCCAGACCCCCCAGATGCTCAGAAAGAAGGGTCTCCGGGGACAGAGTCCTGATGTTTCCACACCTGGGCTTAGGACATATGCACCTTGGTAGACAGACACCTGGGGCTACTTGAGAGTGGCTGCAAGTGAAACACACATCTCTGAAGCATCTCGGCCCATAGGAGCTGTGAGAAAATCTACAGTTCCATGGATGGTCTAGAGGAAGACAGAACTGAATCCAGCTGGCCACGGACAAGGCTCCACCCACCTGAGTAACTTCAACCCACATCTTCCACTTCTCAGGCTTGGTAGACCAGTAGGCTGATCTCCCCCCCCCCCACCCCTTTTTCTCCTTCCTTACAGAGACCTCCATGCAAATATTTCTGCCTGGTTCTGGCTCCTAAAAGCACTGGGGAAGGCTGAGTGTTCACCTTTGCCTAATCTATGCAAAGCCACTTCCTTATTACCCCATCAGGAAAGTCTGGTCCATTATTCTAGCCTCAGAGATGCTTGTGATGGGTCCCCAGACGGACGTGACTGGGGTTTTTCTCACAGAGGGGAAGGCTCTGGAGGAAAAAAAAAAGGGGGGGGGGTGCTTACTAGGAAAGCACACACCTTCTTCTAAAGAATTAGCAAACTTGGCATTTAGTTTGTGGAGCCACTCGACTCCCGTTGCCTCCCTCAGAATCCGCCTGGATCCAGGGGTTATTCTCGGCTGGCTGCCCACAAAGCCCTATCAGGGGCCGTTCCATAAGCAAAGTGGTAATTCAGTCACACGTCTGGCTAAGCGCTGCCAGTCCCTCTCAGGGGGCTTCTGCAAGTCAAAAGACAGTTCTTTTTGAATGAAAAGTCTCTAAAATTGGAAGGAAAGGTGCTCTGACACAGAGTTTCTCAATGCTGGCGCTCTTTACATTTCCAGTTAGATAATTCTTTTTTTTGCTTTCTAGGACCGCACCTGCTGCAGATGGACGTTCCCAGCCTAGGGGGTCAAACTGGAGCTGTAGCTCTGCCAGCCTACACCACAGCCACAGCCATAGCAACATGGGATCCCAGCCGCGTCTGCGACCTATGTCACAGCTCGAGGCAATGCCAGATCCTTGACCCACTAAACATGGCCAGGGATTAAACCCGCGTCCTCATGGATAGTAGTCAGGTTCATTACCCCTGAGCCACAATGGGAACTCCAGAAATGGCCTTCTACATTAGAAGAAGAAGCCAGAACAAAATCAGGCCTACAGCATCCTCAACCCTTGGCAGGGCGGGAGAAACCGATACGATGGAAGTAAAAACTAACTCAAATGCTTCTGAGAAGCCAAAAGCCACTTCTAAAGCCCTTACCTTTGAAAGGACACAGCTTGTCTCTCGACGGTTTGGGGGTCCGCTGTCATCACCACCCCTCTCCCAACACATCCCTTCACCCTTTGTAAGGAAATGTCCTGTTAGTATGTTCCTTGTTAGTACAGGAGGAAAGAAGCACCTGGCAAGGCCCAAGTTGGTTTTCATTTACCTGGGCACGTGTCTTTTGGGCCCCTGAAATCCTCCCAGAAACTGGCGTCAAGGAGGACCCTGATTAAGATGCGAAAACTATAGCAGAGGAGAAAGGGCTGGGGGCAGGCCCCTGATTTAATTGAGAAAACGCAACCGTGCCATGTTTGAATAAGATTGCCCTGTGGAATGCGGGGCCCTTTTTTGTGTGCTCATTCGTTTGAAACAAAAGCGAATAGAGTGGACTACAAAGAGGTCAGGGGGAGGGGAGGCCAGCGGCCAATGGGTTCCTGTGAACAAACCTCGTTTGGGGGCGGGATGGAGGCGCTATGGCGACAGGCACTTATCAAGGCAGTCATGGGCACTTGTGGATGAAATCTGTCCACGGAAGCCCTAAGTTCATTTTTTACTCCTGTTTATGATGCACAGTTTTTTTCCCAAAACTTTATCACTTTAACTTTCTAGGTCAACACTGTCCAGTACAGAAACCACCAGTCAATGAGCACAGGAAATGGGACAAGTCCGAATTGAAATGAGCTGGAAGTATAAGATATACTCCAGATTTCCTAGACTTTGCATGAAAAAAAAAAAAGTAGACTATGTCATTAATACATTTTTTTCTCCACTGCATGTTGACATAAGTTTGGGCATATATTGGATTATAAAAACCATTAAAATTGATTTTATTTGTTTCCTTTGTCCTTTTTTTTGGGGGGGGGGCTGCACCCATGGCATATGGAAGTTCCCAGGCCAGGCATCAAATCTGAGCTGCTGCTGCAAGCTACACCACAGCTACCACAATCCTGGATCTTTAACCCACTGTGCCAGGCCGGGTATTGACACTGCACTGTCCCTGAGACAACGCCAGACCCTTAGCCTGCTGTGCCACCAGAGGAACTCCTTCCTTTGTCTTCTCTGAAGTGCAATTACTAGAAAGTTTAAAATCACATATGTGGCTCAAGTTTGATTTCTATGGGACAACGCTGCTCTAGGCCAACAGTTCTGTTTCTGTTCTCTCCTTCCTCTTCTACCGCCTCCTCTTCCTTGCAGACTACCTCAGATTACCCGGTTCCTTCTGAAGAGCAAATCCATCTTCATTGCCAAAGACAGTCGAGGTATATTCTGCACATAAAGCACGAAGTTGGTATCTGCGGGGGACCCTAAAAGTGAATCAGAGTCTTGGATAGGAGACCAAGGCACCAAAGGACCTGATATGGCCCACAGGCTTCACTTCAGAAGTGAGTCGAGTGAGCTGGCGCCGGGGAGGGGTCCATCAACACAGAAATTACAGTCTCCCTTCCTAGTCCTGGCTGCCATGTTGGATTGGTTCCATCGAAGCAGCTGGTGAAGCTTAGATTTCAACTTCAACACAGAAGTGGCTTTCCTGGTTCTGCTTATCTTCCCGGTGACACTAACCTCGCCACCTGTTGTCCCTCTCTCTCTATATCACAGCTTTCTTTTATCCTTCCCTGGATAGCACAAGGATGGTGCATCTTCGATAAAAGAACCTGTGACTGGGAAAATAGGGTTGGAGGTCCTGTCCTCCGAGCCCGCCCCAGCCCTGGCGGCAGCAGGGGGGATGGCTTTGGATTGTCAAGTCATGTCAAGTCCAAAAGAAAAGCAACGGGAGGTGGTGAAGAAAGGGCACTGATCGTCCCAACCTACTGCACGGCCTTGGAGGAGTAACTCTTATCCAAACAGTCCAACTTAAGAAGATCAGTACCATGACTAGAATAAGAGTTCTCAACAGGGAGCAATTTGGACCCTATCACGTGGCAACTGATAACATCTGAAAATGTTTTCGGTTTTCAGAACTGGGGTTGGGGAGCACTGCTGGCATCTAAAGGGTAGAGGTCAAGGGACGCTGCTAAACATCCTACAACGCACAGGACCATGTCCCCCCCAGATGGCCCCAATGTCAACAGCACCAACGTTGAGAAACTCTAAGGACACGGAGGAGACCAGCATCCTGCACCACCACCACCAAGCTGGAGCTTGCTCTAATCTCTGGCATCAACGAACATCCATCCTCCTTCAACCCATCTTCCAACAAACACACCTGGGAGTGGATCCAGGAAAACCTGAAGGATCAGGGCAGGAAGAACAACTGGGAGAAGAAAAACAGTGCAAACATGATTAAATAAATTAGCCCCGCTAATTACCGAGTGTCTAACTTAGCACCTGGAGCAACAGCTGGGGTTGCACAGAATTGAGCAAACACCAAGCCCAGCTCAGGCAGGCTCTGGCCACACCGACTTGCTCATCCCTGCCTTCTTCTGGCAGATTTAACTGAGAAAAGACTAAGCAAGAAAGTCTGCCCTCTGGAGGTGGGTTCCATGCCACAGCCGCCTCAGACGCACCTGCACACCCACCAAGGACATTCCCCAAAGAGACGACTGCTCAGTGTAGTAAAATCGCCTCTTAGACTGAGGTCCCAGCTTCCCAAGCTGCTGACTCTTGCAACTTGCCTGGTCTCCTGCTTCCATGAGTACTGTTCGCCTTTTGCTTGTGAAATGTCCAAAGAGAATGCTCTCACCCCTCCCTCGGCCTGTTTTAACTGCTTCTCTACTCTGTTCCACTGGGCTAAATTGTATTTTCTCAGTTCTGGAAGACCTGCTCTTTGTTCTACGAGGCACTCCCACAAAGACCTACAGCCCTGAATCTTACGGCTCTGATTTTCCCTCTGGGTAGCATGGTCTAAGTTGAAAATGCTGAGCCGAGTAGACTCACCAGGCCACCCAGGGGCTCCGCGTTATAGCAATGTGGTAGCCAGACACTGGTGCCTCGTGCACCTCCTGGAGCCCACAGCTGCTTTCTGCCTGCCACCATCCAGATGTGACTGTGCCATAACCACGGCAATGCAGGTAAGGAGCACCAGGACCCCGCTCGGGGACCACAGTTAACTTTGATTTTTCCTTTTTTTTTTTTTTTTTGGTCTTATCTAGGGCCACACCCGCGGCATACGGAGGTTCCCAGGCTAGGGGTCTAACAGGAGCTGTAGCCACCGGCCTTCGCCACCACAGCTCACGGCAACGCCGGATCCTTAATCCACTGAACAAGGCCATGGATCGAACCCACAACCTCATGGTTCCTAGTCGGATTCGTTAACCACTGAGCCACGACGGGAACTCCAGTTAACTTTGATTTAAAACCTACTGTTGAAGTGACTTCCCCAGGTTGCACACTGCACTGGGTTGAATGGTGGCCCCCCCAAAATGTACATCTACAACCTAACCCTCAGAATCTCTGAACACGTCCTTGAGAATAGGGTTTTTGCAAACGGAATTAAGGACCTAGAGATGAGACCATCCTGGATGACCCAGAGTCCAGTGACAGGTGGCCTTAAGAGAGATGAAAGAGAAGACATAGGGGAGAAGGCCGTATGATGCTGGGGCAGAGATTGGAGCACTGTGGCCACATGCCAGGGAAAGCCTATAACCACCAGAGGCTGCATGAGGCAGAGAAGGATGCTTCCCTAGAGCCTTCAGCAGGAGCCCAGCCCTGCTGAGCCCTTGATCTTGAACTTCTGGTCTCCAGAACTATAAGGGAATGAGATCCTGCTTTTTCTTTTGCCCAGTTGGTGGCAATTTGTTCAGGAGCCCTAGGAAATTAGTACACACACACATTCAACACCACACCTAAACCATGTTGCCTGGGTACTACGGCTTGTTTTAGCATCAACTACGGAACTCTGGGCTTGAGTTGTGTATTCATTAATTCGCTTTTATTAGGCACCTACTCTGTCCAAATGTCACCTCCTGGAGAGTTTCCATAACAACTCCGTCAAAAGTGACCCTTAGTCAACTTCCACTTACCCCTCTGTAGTCTCTTGTTCTGCTTCCACTTTTTTCATATCCCTTTTTGTTCCCCACCTTTACATTTTTATTCGTATACTTGAATAGTATCTGTCTCCACCATTTGAGTCTATGCTCCTTATGGGCAGGGGCTAGTTCTGCATATTTACTGCTAAAACTCCAGTAAGAAGAATGCCTAGCTCACACCAGGTTCTTAAAAATATCTGGTTGGATGGGAGTTCCCACTGTGACACAGGGAGTTAAGGATCCCGTTTGGTCTCTGCAGCAGCACGGGTTCAATCCCTGGCCTGGGGAAGTGGGTTAAGGATCTGGCACTGCTGCAGCTGTGGTGAAGATCACAGCTCCAGCTCAGGTTTGATCCCTAGCTGGGGAACTTCCACATGCCTCAGGTATGGTCAGAAAAAAAAAAAAAAATTGGTTGGATGAATAGAGTCATAGACCTTATCTTCAAAAGCAGAGTCTAGAACATTCTACTATATTCTAATTCTAGAGTATTTTTACAAATAAAAGATTCTTCCTCCACGCTCCCTTGGGGTTACTAGGGTCTTTCATACATATCACACTGGCTCATGGGTTAGAAGGACGTCATGATTCGTCTTTGGAAATAATGGGAATTTTCTCAGAAGGGAAATTCCTGTGCTCCTGGTGGCTGACATACATTGCTTAAAATGCCCCTAAATTTTTAGCGAGTGACAGGGTGTTTTTTTTTTTTTTTTATCTTCCATTTCTAGCACTTTCTTTAGGAGAGAAAAGTTGAGACGCTCAATGAGTGATAATTTAAGAAGGAGATGGTGTCTGAACACAGAGGTCATGACGCCCAGCACACTGATAGCCCCCTGGGCAGCCAGGGGCTCCGAGCGGATGGTTTCTTGCAAAGTTGCTGCCCACCTGAGGACGTTCAACACCGAAGTAACATAGAAACGATCCAGCTGGACCCCTTCTTTAGGAAGCCTAGATCCAAGGAGCCTCCATGTAAGGGAATTACACCCTTTGGTCCACAGGCAGTTGAGGTTCTAGGTCAGCCCAGATGAGAGCAACATCTCATCTGGTCACTGGCCGCACAGAAAACTCTGGTTTTTCTGGAAAGCATATATTTATTCTTCCTAAGCTTTAGATCTGCTAGTAACATCACAGAGTTTCCTTTTAAGGCAGGATAATAAGTAAACAGAAGTCTTTAGAGTTTTGATGGGGGGGCGCGTTACAATGAGGAAAAACTTGGAGTAAAGGGAGAATTTGAAAAATTTAAAGAACCTTTGACCTTCCAGAGAAAGCCAAAAATATTATTTGTACTTCGTCTGCCTTCATTTGGAATGCTTACAAAACGAGTTAGGATGGTGGCTCTTTTTCCTAAGCTTTCCATCGAAAATAGTCCGTCCACCCTATGGTTGCCCTAACCCAAGCGCCACGCTGCGAAAGCAACACTACCCTAGAAAGACAGAGAAAGGATACAATGATCTGAATGTAACAAAAAAAAAAAGCTTCATTAAAATGGTTTCCAATTTTATACTGCAACCAACTCTTTAAAAGCTCCCCCTCGTTGAGTTTGGGTAAAATATGAAAGAAGACTATTCACAATTATCTGAAAAGGCTACGAATACACTCCTCCTTTTCAGCAATACAGATCCAGATGAGGCTGGGTCTTTACGGATCTTTATGGCAAAACACATCACTGTAGACTGACTGCAGAAGCAGCAACGAGAATTCAGCCATTTTTTTTTTATGAAGTCGAAGTAGAACTTAGCAAAAACAGGGGAAAAAAAACTCTTCCCAATTTTTTTTGTTTCATAAAAAAATTATAAGGTTAAAAGGCCATCGGTTTGTGATTATTTCTAAATAAATGACTTCCAAACATTTCTCAGTTTTCATGTCTAATGGAGGCAATACCATAATTATGACTGACGTCAAAAAGCTCTTTGGGGCTCTCAATGATTTAAGACTATAAAGGGGTCCTGAGACTAAGAACTATTGCTACAGAAGAATATTTGACAATTTTGCTAACTAGGGGAAACACTGATTATAAAAGACTATGATAAATATCCGCAATTATACTTTCTTCTTTGGGTTTTTTCCCCCTCTTCCAATGTCCTATGAGTACACAGTGCATACGGTATTAAATGTTCTAGAGGTGGAGAAGATAGTGAATGGATGGGCAAATGCTTTAAGAGAGTTCCCACTGTGGTTCAGTGGGTTAAGAACCCGACATAGTCTCTGGGAGGCTACAGGTTCAATCCCTGGATTCACTCAGTGGGTTAAGGATCCAGCGTTGCCGCAAGCTGCAGTATAGGTCGCAGATGTGGCTTGGATCCAGCACGGCTGTGCTGTAGCCAGCAAATATAGCTCTGATTCCACCCTTAGTCCGGCGCGGCCATAAAAAAGAAAAAAAAATTATTTCAGGCCTGTCCCCTCCTGGGCCTCTCTCTAGTGAAGAACTAGGCGGTGTCAGGCACACAGCAGGCACTTAGTGGTTCTTCCAAAAGGCCTGGAAGAGTTTTTCACAAAAGGCTAATAACTGAATAGCCATTAGTATTAATGTTGTGTCTTCATCCTATTTTAGGGAGGTTTGTGTACCTTTTTAAAAGCCTCCTACTTAAAAATACATATATTTTTTACTTGAAAAAACAATATATATATATATATATATATATATATATATATATATATCATACGCAAACGTAGCATTTAACCAACTCCTATATTTAACCCTGTTTTCCACAATGCAAAAAAACCCACAATAATTAGAGTACACCTTTGGCTTAGATCCAGAGTAACGACTCCTAAAATGAAATCTATTTTCTTCTGGGAAGTGGGAGAGTTATTAAATTCTCAAAATAATAACAACACTATATGATCCTTTCGATTAAAACTTTTTTCAAAAAAGCTATGGGAGAGAGTGCGAAAGTCATAAAACTAAACCCAGGCTGGGATTTTGCGGCAGGGGTGGTGTGGGGGTTCAATGTCAAAAAGAAGGTTGAGAATCAAAGCTTGTGTTTGTCTGCCTTCTGTGAACAGGGGAAAATACTCATAAATAGCATGTCCCCGTATCATTCGAAGATGCTAAGAAAAGAATAACTGGGAGAAAAGTAACAAACCTGCCCGATCTTTGGTCACCTGGCTCTTTCTGGGTGGCCTTGAGCAAACCAACTCTGAGATTTCTGTTTCTGCGGCCATGAAAAGAAGGGCATTCCCAGAGGAAGAGGGAGAACCAGACAGGGCAAGACCAAGGTGGCTGGTTGTGCAGAATCTCTGGAACGGGCACCCTGGGTTTCGGGAGCTCCAGAGACCTCAGCCTGGCACAGAGGAGGAGACGCTCAAACTCCATTCTCTCTTGCATGGAGGACCACCGGAAGGCTAGGGTTGAAAACCATTCCTGGTGCCATGCAAGCATCCTGGGTGTCCAGTCCTGTTTCCCGCAGGCCCAACATCACAGCCCCTGTGGCTAGTTCCTCATTAGACCCAAGGCACACAGACCCCTTCTGAGGTTTTTCCATGCCACCTCTTCGGGCGGCTCTGGCAAGTTCGCACGGCTCCCCGCGGCTGCATTATTAGCGGGCTTCAGGCCGCCAAGCCTGGTATGCCGTGGCTCCCCACTCCCAAACACAGCCCCCCACCCCCTCCTCACCCGCGCCGCTTCTGCCACCTCCCCACACACATCCCCACCCCACCCCCGCCGGCTTCCCGGGTCCCCACGCGGCAGCGCCGGGGCTGCCACCACTGGCACACGCACACCAAGTCTTCAAAAGGCCCACCGTCTCCACCTGGGAGCCAAACTCAGTCTCCACCCATATTCGGAGACTTTCAAAGCTCTGGTGGGAACAAGGAAAAGGCAGAGGGCGAAAAAGGATACTTATCTTCCCGACCCCCCCCCCATTCTCCCCATCTCACGCCCCCAGACAAAAATCACAAATTCCACTCTCAGGACACAA